>CACSLJ010000214.1:0-44634 GCA_902706625.1 Albugo laibachii | reverse complement strand
AAATGCTCCCGTCTGTGGCAATAGCCAAAACGTCTGTGGCAATAGCCGCACCCTAGATTTATTGATGAGTATCAGATAGAAGAGATTTTGGTCTACCTGCACATATGTAAAGTGTGTGCGACTGATATGGTGACAATCTCTTTATGAGATATTAGGTTTAGTATAATGGAAGGGAGTATGAGAAGGAAACTTTTAAATGGATTTTGACATCTGATTCATACTCAGAAGCAGATCTTAACATCTGATTCATACTCTGTAAAGGGTCTAATATCTTTTCATGCCTAGTAAAGGGTATGATATCTGATTTATACTCAGAAAGACGCTAAAACATCTGACTCTCACTCAGAAAACAATTCTAAGATCCGATGCTTACTCAGAAATTGTTGTTACGTCCAATTCTACTCAGAAATAGGTCGTGACATCTGATGCGCACTCAGAAAAAGGGTTTTGGATCTGATGCTTACTCAGAAAAACGTTCCAACATCTGATTCATACTCAGATACAGGCTCCAACATTTGACTTGACTCATACTTAGAAAGAGGTTCTAACATCTGATTCGATTAAATCATACAGTTAACACTATTCTGATTGGTTAGAAACTCATTCAATCGGAAATGAGTCAATGCGATGGAACGACACTCACGAGTGCTCTTTGTCCTCATGAAACATCTGATTCTCGTACTTTAGACGATCTCCAGCAACTCAAATCTCAATTAATCAAAACACTCACTGAATTTGAGTTTCAACGAGTCGAGCATTTTCAACCACTCCTCACACACAACCGCACTTATTGGGATCGCTTTCAGGCGGAAATGACCTCAGGTACTCAGCAGATCCAGCATCTTGAGGATTTCCTCACTCGGCGGTTGGAAGCAGTACGTCCTCATGAGGATATCACTCAACACTCAACACTCTGAGTCACATCATACACTCTATTCTAGGATCAAGCGTATGTTGAAGCGATTCGAGCATCCTCATCCTCACAACTCGTCTCCCCTCAAACTCTTCTTTCCTCCTTCTCAGACGCATTTGAGTCACTGACGCGCTCTCAGGAACAATTCGCCGAAAAGTTGGACCAATTCCTCGCGAGTATTCGGAAAGATGTGGTCCACCGGTACCTCACGGATTTGAGTACTCAGTACAAACATTCTGTCGAGGATATCACGCAAAGAGGATCGCGTTTTCAAGAGGAATTGACAAACACTCATACATTCGTTTGTGACTCTTTCAATTCGTTAAGTACGATTCTCAATGACGCTGTCGATGCGTGGCGCATGGAGTTCGCATACTTCGATTCCGTACAAAAATGGAAACAAACTCGATGCGAATATGTAAAAGGAATGGCGGAATGCTTTCAACAATTCAAAACGATGGAAATCAATCGAATTACCGTACTTCAGAAAGTTATGGAAACGTACTTAAGGAAACAGCGTTTGTTTTATGAGCAAGTAGCACACGCTATATCCGAACCAATGACCGCTGCAGAGGTATACATTCATTCCGCATTATGTAGTTGACACTATTTTCGGTGTAGCGCGTGCATCCAGAAAAAGATTTGCTTCAATCAATTCGAAGGATTCCCAAAAACGCAAGTCATCCATCTATAATCCTTGGTTTATGTGTCACACTCAATTCTCGTTGAATTTAGGAAACCGCGGCCGCACTCCAAAATGAATCGTTTCCGGAAGTACCGACTGTACCGTCGCCATTCGATAGTCCCCTGGTACGTCATCTCTCCATTTTTACCGCTGTTAAACTGTACTTTCGGTATTAGTTGCAACGAATTGGTCTTCTTCAACTTCAATTAACCGGTTCACTCTTTCATTCATGGAAACCGGTTATCGGTATCATCACACTCGATCGGTATTTCCATCTCTTTGACGTTAATCAATCCATTGAATCAACGAATTGGCTTTCGCAATTATCGAATTCTCCGCACAATTCTTTGATTTCGCTTTCGAATTGTCGAATTGAAATTGGTGGAAATGCAACAGATACGATTGGCGGAAAAGAAGCGATTTTTCAACTGATATCAACCAATGAAAAAACAACCTATTTCAACTTTTTTCGCGACAGCCCAAAGTTTGTTTTCAAGTGCGGAAAGCAACAAGAAATGGTCGATTGGGTGGTCGCTCTCGACGCAATTACAACTAAATAAAGACTCCATTTCTAATGGAATTTCGAGGAATCGATAATATCAACGATACGGATGGCCGCATCGGCTCCACCAACCGCGATTTGTTCTCCTGTGGATGAGAAATCGAGCGAGAAAACACCGTGCGTTTGCCCCGCAATCGTACCCAAAATCTGAATGTGTAATTGTTAGAAACATGATGGTTAATATTGTAATTTGCACATACTTTTGTATCATCACGGTAAAACAATTTTGTTTCATTCGATCCGCTTCCGCCCGCCGCAATTAATTGATCGGCGCCGCTTTTGGAGAATTGCGCCGCGTAAAGAAAACACGCTTCACCTTTTGAAGTGCTCTGGTGCCACGGAATGCCACATATTCGCTTCCCAGAGGAGAAATCCCATAGCTACCTGTATATGTTAATATATTGTGACGGTTGATAGTATAAGATTGCACCTCTAGGGCGTTTTCAGGTCGCCAGGAACCTGTGAGAATCTCATTCTGATCGTTGATGTCAACTGCGTCGCCAGCGAGATGCGGGCCAAAAATTCCGCGTACGGATAATCCAATTCGAATATCCCAAATTTGTATGGTGTCATCCCATCCCCCAGAAATGAGTATGTGCTCCATTTTCGGATGATACTTTAGTGAGAAAACACGGTTCGAGTGCCCCGCGCTTTTCGTTCCGCTGCTATAATGTGAAGGTAATTATATGATATCATAGTGGAGAGATGACGAACCCTCCTTTCATCATCGCGAATTCCGTTCGTGTTGTTTCATCAAAAACGTGCACCTGAACCGAGTGATAGAAGATATAAATTCATACAGGTTCACGTACGCCGTAATCTCTTCCTGCGACAGCGAATTGCGTTCCATCAGAATGATAGTCCAATGCGTATAATTGATTTTTCTCATTATAAATTGTGTGAAGACATTTTCCCGAAGTGATGTGCCAATGTTGAATGGATCCATCTGCGTCTGTATTGCGATAGTTGATATACCGTTGAAACGTATATATGGTTACATATAATACTTAACTTACTAACAGCCAATAAAACGTTTTTTGTGGCGTTTCTTAACGGTCGAAATCGAATGGCGGTGTACGGCATTCCCGATGGATTTGGATTCATCAGAGTGTATGCCAACGATCCATTTCGTGCGTGGAAGACGCGGATAGCGCCATCACCGCAACCGGCCGCCAGAAATGAATTATCGGGAGAGAACTTCGTGCAGAATACTTGCGATGGACAATCACTAGATATGAATTGTGATGTGTTATAAACTGATGGAATGGAGATGTACCTTATCGTGATATTTGGTGATAATCGCTTGGTTTTCTCCATTTTGACAGGGAATGAATGCGATTTGATAGATGGGCTCAACAGTCGCGCGTCTTTTAAAGATCGCTGATGTGTTTTGATTGGTGGACATGCGAAATGGAAGGGAATTTGATTGGTCGGAAGTTGCAAGTGAGGTGATCGGATTGGGTGGGGCTACAGCAACTATAACGTGATTGGATAAGATGTTGCAATGTGTTTTCGTTCATTCTGAGCGCTATGGAGCGCTACTAACGCGCTACTTCGACATTTCCATTCCTTTACATGCGAGGAAGCAGTTAGAAGCGGTAGTGGAGCGCTGGTGGAAGCGTAAGCGACAGGAAATCGATGGATCCGATAAGGTTATGATGTGTAACCAGAGTTACGTTCTGATACGTTTTCTGGGCGAATTACGGGTTACGCTTGTGGGTACTGGAGAGTACGATGAGTTTGTGTGTACGTGGTTATAAAGTGGTAGTGTGATGCGATATGTATACTGTTGTGTGTAGTACACGACGTCATGGGTGTGCTAAGTGCGTTCTTGACAACGCAGTTGAAGAAACTTACGGAAAGCGCGTTCCTGGAAAACTACGCAGCTGTGGTGATCTCATTGGATGAAATCATTCAATGCAGCCACTGGGAGTCCACAGAGCTTGTACCTTCTTCTACGCGCACTTGATGCAACGTAAAGCAATACACTTCTATGATTGGTTTTAATAGTAAATCACACCGTGCAGTGACTTTAAACCCGAACCACTACCCACATGACCCGTTTTGTATCGTTTGATGGTCATGAGCCAATCCGATTGCATTTCTTCTTGACGCACAAAAGAAACTGACTGCTTTCATCACAAAAAGCAACAAGAAAGTCGGTTCGCAGTCTACAATTTCATTTCACTTCATTCGACTTCGATCGCACTCGGGTTACCTACTATACATAAGGGTTATGACTTGGGAATCCATGCGTGCCCCAGTCTATAAATTACCTTCACATTCCCAACAAAAATCACTTTCGCGGAAGCAATCCATTGTAAACGTCTTGCTCCACACCAAATTACACAAAGTCAGCTCAAATGAGTACTTCTTCATCGGCTTCGTACGATCCATTGCTGCTAAACGACATGATGGATTGGCCATATCAGACCTCTCCATTTGGTATGGATAGTCTTTTGGGTACCTCTTCGGAGAAGGCCATGCAAGCGACATCGGCTTCGTCCTCAAATAGCTTCACGTGTCCTACTCTTGATGAGGATTTCGGAATGTATTTGAATACTACACGATCGTCCCGATTTTATGTGGCACCACAACATAAACATAAACGTGTGCGATCGAGTTCGGATTTGAATCAGACGCTCGGTCTTCCGTATAGCACAACGATATCGGAATGGATGGATGATGTTGCACGATTGGAAAATGAGGCTGCACCAGTGTATCCAGTCGCTCCCAATGAGAATGAACCTTTGCGCAACTGCGTGATTAACACGACCGTTCCACGTGACACTGAAATGAAATTTCATCCCGAAAATTTGGAGCCGGACTCGCTCGATACGGAGCAATTTGGACAGGATGGAATACTAAGTCGATTACAATCATTCATCAATGATATTTCCTGGTCTGATCTCCCAAATTCGCCAATAAGCAAAGTTGACCAGAGTGGGAATGACACGACCAAAACGTCCGAGTCGTTGTGTTTTAATGATTGGTATCAGCCAATAGGATGCAATGAAGAACAACCACGAATGAAGCGGAAACGACCGCCCATGCACACACGACGACACTCGAATCCAGCGATTATGAACCAATTACACGCGCTTCATCGATCGGCTAGTGTCAAGTATACGTCTCCAGCGTCAAGTATACCCTTCTTCGCCTCTGCAAGTATACGCGAGAATGCACCTCCAAAAGCCAACATTCATTCCGGCCACATGCGTCAATCTTCTCTTCCTGAGAGCGAATTTGAAACGCATCTGCATCAACCTCGAGTAAAAGCTGGAATCCCCCAACGTGTTCGAAAAAGTAAAGTACGATCAACAGGCCTCTCTATGGATCTCTCTCACATGAAGTTGGATTTCCTGCCAACGTCAGAGTGTATGTATCCCGTTTCTTCCTTGTTGGAGGAAGACGCATCCAGTCTACACGGAAACCGTAAACTATACAAGTGCGGACGGTGTGGACAACCTAAAGTGGGACACGTGTGCACGATGCCCGACCACCGAAACAATTGGACGCAGATCGATTTGGATGTTACAAAAGGTTGTAACAAAGTGACACGTGCGAGTTCTGCGTCCTTAACCGTTAAAACACTGTGGATTCCACAGCACCCGGATCACGCTTTATTTTAAAACCAAGTACGCCACCAGACGGGCGAACTTTAGAGGTACGGATGTTTTTGATTGGCTCATAAGCAATACCAATCCATGCAATCAACAATGTGATCCGTTTTTTGCCTTTTCTCAGAGCGTCTTCTCATAAAAAAAACTTGGTCAGCACACACTCATGCATCCGTTCACTGTACTGCTCGCTCTTTGTTTCTTGCAGCAGCTTCGTTTCGTGTTCACACGACGAGAATCTGATTCCGAGAATGATGATGCGAGTTCGCAGATGGATCTACCGCGTTTGACCATCCGATCGGTCGATTCCACGCACATTCGACAGAGTGTAAAGTCGCCATTTACCCGTTCGTGGTCGGTAGATGCGCCCAAGCATTCCAATTTGGAGCTACAGCAACTTGTTCTGAGTCTTCCTGGTCGTGTGTATGTGAATCAGACGAGATCTTCAGAATCAGGAAAATTACAACAAACGTCGCTCGCACATATTATTATCCAATCTGATTCAGACGTTTTCTCTCAAATCCAACTGGAAACCCTACACCATCATCACAGTGGCGTTCGCGTTGCGTGTGATCTGATTCATGCTCAGAATCTGATAACCATCGTTCAGCTGCATTATCCTTTACAATTGGCTAAAATAGCATTACTCGCAGCAAACGAGTTCGCTCTCATTGGTCACAATGTTTTACGAAACGCTGATTCCGTCGCGCTCGTAACAAACGGCGGTGGTAATCTGATACTCGATCTCCCAACCTCACAATTTTCCCCTCACTCACTCACACTCACTAGCATTGGTCGAGGTAACCTGAATGTGCGCGCACACTCTATCCACTCCAATCGAATTTCACTTCTCACCACCGGAAACGGAAATATCACATTTCTGACCCACTCCTTCCACTGTGAACATTTATACGCCAGCAGTGCGGCGAACGGTTCCACGCAATTGGCAACCGATAAACTATCGGTATCCACCGTTGAGATTCAGAGTTCCGGTGCTGGAAATGTCACATTGTCGACGAATTCATCGAAAAAGTGTGAGTATGAGACCCTCAGTAGCACCTCTACCAGCACTATCGATACAGCCAGTGTCGCCTGTGCGCAAGGAAATGTCATTGTGAGTGGCGATGGAGTCGCGATGATAAATGTTGTGGACCACTTACGTGCCAGAGTACTTGAAGGAGGGAAGATTTTGTATGTGAATCGACCGAAACAAGTGGAAGGGGAGGCGACGTATCTTCCAACGTATCACACGACCACGTTGCAAGAATGGAATTTGGACGAATCAGCACCAAAGAGACGGTTTGCGAGTGAATGGATGGTCGTGTGTCTGGTGGGTGTTGTGGTCGTGATTGTGCGTTATCGAAATCGGTTTGCGTATGAGCCAATTCAGAATTGATTGTCACCCATTCAAGAGGGAATTGAGTAACGTAAGAGAGATTGATGCGATTCAACATTCTTTCATAAAGAGATTTCAATATGAATAGCTACATTGATTCTATTGTCTTCGCGTCGTTCTCTCACAAATTGTTCGAATTCATGGACATCGCGCGTGGATCGATTGAATTGAAGCAATTCATAGTCGGTTTGGTTCATTCAAAATCCCGTTCCATGCTCCAAATAGTGTTCCCGTGTGACTTTACTGCACGTTTCATATCTGTTAGCTTTTAGAACGCATCCCTCCCACGCAGTTAGAATCGGACTATCAAACACACACTCGATAACTGTTCCAAAACGAGAGGAATTGCACGTACTCGCGAATCGAACAAAAATGAATTGGGTAGTGCGTCGAAATAATTGGTCGCAATTCGGAAACCAAACGCTCTCTGAAATTCGGAAACTTTGAATTGCCTCCAACAATTAATATATTCTGATATAACAACGGCTGAACTTCAAGGGGACATTCATTCACCGATTGCACAATAACTGAAGCGATCCCTGATTGGTCGATACCGATATCTGACGGATAAAATAGGATTTCTGGAACTCGAATCATCTCCAATCCCAAAGAAATGTACTGAGTGGAGGAAGTTAATTGAGCAGGGTCGAGTTCTCTTCCGTGGAAATTTGATATAAAGTTTGGGAGTAGCCAGTTTTTATCTAATGAGGTCGAGTTTCGGAATTGTTGCATTTCGCTTTGAAATGAATTGGCGCAATAACATTGCGATTCTTTGAGTTCCTCCATAAGGGTATATTCTCGTGAGACATTGTATTGACGGGTAGTGATGATTTCTTTCAGGTAGTTCGTTAGCAATTTACCTCCCACATTTAATCGTTTCACACCGGAGTAGTTTACTTCACCATTTATCACAGGTATTACATGTGTGAAGGAAAAACCAGTATCCACCACTAAATATCCTTGAGAAGGTTTCTCGGCCGAATGCGCTTGTGATTCCACACACATCGCCGCGCTCGGCACACGACAAAGGGAATCAAATCCAAACTCTTCAAAGACAACTTGATCCATTGTCTCCACGATCTTTTTCGGGCTGAAAAGCGGCGCAGTGCACACGCAACCAATCTCATTTCCTGGTGCAATTGGCACATTGAGCATCTACATATTCATATGTTTTTTACCAGGATATCAGTAGTACGAGGTTATAAAGGAAACCTGCGAGCTGAATAAATGACTCCAAATTTCGGATTCAATATTCCAATTCACACAGTACCCGCTACAAGGTATGCATCAAACTATGCAGAGAATCAAGTGTCATAATTGTAATCTCTACCGTTCGATTGGTCGTAAATGCGTCAATTTTTCACGTTGTCGCTCTTTAGTGAACAACTGTTCTCCGATCCAAAGTTTACTTCCGTCAGAGCTTAAAGCCGCTTGATTCTTCAGCAAAAGCGGTTTGTATGTTTCCATCACAGACGTATTCTGATCGAATCCATCGGTGGGGACTACAGAAGCTTTGATTGTGTGACCGCCATTATCGATCGCGATGACCTTCATGACACGTTTTGAAAGATACGGTAGTATCAAACTGGGACTTTGGTAGAATCGGTTGAATTTCTAACCGATGTCTGCAAACATTCTCTGCAATTCACATGCAGAATGAACGTCTCTTTGGACGATTTCTACGGTATTTTTGCATTGCTGATTATATATGTAATTAGCGCATTTGTTTGGCTACACTTACTGGAAACGCATCAGAACATTCGCTCGGTCATTACGCACTTTTTTGTAAAGCCGATAAAAACTAGTGCTATTCTGGTAAACTTACAACAAGATCCGTCTGCATTTGTAAAATAACGTCAAGCTCACATTTCACATTTCCAGCAAACATTTCATCCAATTCGATCAATTAATGCACAATATGGAAAACAATCTTCAGACGCTTTCGAAATGCACTCCCTAATCGAACTTATGAACCGAACCTAACCTAACATCCTGGAAACCGTACCATCAAACGAACTTAGAGACTCGCACGCACATCATATCCAAATTACAGTGAAAATGAGGGCCTCAGGCGACATGTGACATCACAATTCCCTCAAAAAGGAGAGATAGCGAAAACAGTCTGTAAATTGGTTGCGCTGAGGAAAAGGTCAAAGATCATCGAATAGAGCCTGACGGAAAGCCGTTTCTGCTCAATTGCAGTGGGTACTCCCCTCCATAAAATTTATTCAGATATCGACACATGAGTACAGTATGTGATGGAATGTGTGCGCAAATACGAAGCCATTTCCTTTTATACGACAAAGATTCATAAAGATATGTTAAATAACAAAAGTAGTACCGAGCTTTCGATATGTTTCAAAACTAGCCAGCAATCCTCACTAAAAGACAAAACGCGTTATAATCAACAGAAGATCGACGCAAAGTCGAGTGTTTCTTGCTCCAATTCCTGCGCCAGCTGATTAAAGATCGCTTCATCCTCATCATCCAGCGTACCAAGTTGCATATTTAGTTCTTCATCTTCTAGCGATTGTGTTGTTGCTGGAATGTTATCCGTACGCTGAATGCAACCCAGAGGTTGCGGGAATGTATGCAATCGCTGTTCGACATTCGAGAAGCCGATGGATTCAGAAAGAGACTGCGCACTCTCCACAGATTCCACTGCGACACAATGCATCACGTCAGTCTTCACGCATTCCTCGTATGCTGTATCCATCCTTTTCTTCACATCCACGCAGTTCGAATCGGGACAAGATAATGCGACATACGGTACTTCACTTATAGGAGGAGATGCACGTCCGTCGTAAATGTAGGGATCCAAGCTCGCATTCCGTCGGATACCATACTCCAGAACAATACATTTCTTCTCCTTGTACCCATCTTCTCCTCGTTGCGGCGGTAACGGAGGCGCCCCTCTATTCGGGTGAAGCAGATCTGATGCACATGAACCAGATACTGACATCTCCATTCTTTGCGGCGGTAACGGAGACGCAATACGCATCGACACTATATTCGGGTGAATCAGATCTGATGCTGGAACTGATGTTGGAACTGATGCTGGAACTGATGTTGGAACTGATGCTGGAACTGATGCTGGAACTGATGTTGGAACTGATACTGATACCATAAATGCTGGTGGAACTGCGGTGTGAAGCGGAGTACCCGATGCCATACTCGTCGCTCTTTCCATCTCAATTTGATTTGATTGCGCATACGACTGAATCGCTTTCTGCGGATTCTGCTGTAGCGATTTAAATCGAATTTTGACCGAGTCTTCCGTTCGTCCAGGAATCATTTGTGCGATTTGCGACCATTTGTTCCCCATTTGATATTGCGCCTGAAGCAGTAACTGATCCTCTTCCTCGGTATACGGTCCTTTATTGATCATTGGATTCAAATGATTTTTCCATCGCTCGCGACATTGTTTGGGTGTTCGACCGGGAATTTGTTGTGCGATCTCACTCCAATTATTATAACCTCTGTAAATTAATGCTTCTAGAATTTGATCTTCTCCATGAGACCAATGTCCTTTTACTAAGCCGGGCTTCAGTACTTTACGCCATCGTTGTAAACATTGCGCGTGGTTACGATTGGGTACTAATTCCGCAATGGCTTTCCAGTTGCGCTCTTGGTATAGTTGTACGCTGTATCGAAGCGCATCATCTTGATGTTTGGTCCATTTTGCAGCTTTCGGTGCTTCCGGGTCAGAGTATTCACAACTCGCTGCAGTATCATCTACCGGTTCTGTGGTCGGTGCCGATGTCTTGTGTGTTCTTGACATATTTGACTTTGTATACGTTGTTGACACCGTTTTAAATGTTCGATATGTTTTTACTGTTTTGGTGACGTTATTCGAATTCGACATTTCCGACATATTCGACGTTTTGTGATGTCGTGAACTAACATGAAACGAATGTTGCGAATGACTTTTGTGACTTTGACTTTGACTTAGAAACCCCTGACAGGAACTTTGAAATCGCTTTCGTTCATCCGAACGCTTCCCATCGTCGTGTCTCTCTACTTTTCCTGCTGCGTCGTCTTTTTTGGAGCGTAGTACCGTATCCTTCTCTAATTCTCGCAACCTCCTTTCAGAGTCCTCTAATGTGGTGGAATGAAGCATCTCATTCATCTGAGCCAAATCCGCCGGTGTGACAATGCGCGTCACGGAAGACGACGAAAGTGACCGAGTGACCTGTTTACCATCTTTCAACGCAAATCGATTTTCGTCCTTTAACGCGTTTGCTGAGTTCTCATCGCGGAGATGACAAGCATTCCCATGCTTCGATGGGACACTACAGTAGACACCCTAATAATAAATATATGGTGAGAAATGATATACTGACATATTGTATACCTGTAGTTTGGGAATATCGCGTTAAAGGAATGGAAATTCTTATTTCCATGATTCATAATTTTGACACGCGACGCTGCCTTCTCCACCTGTTGCTTTTTCATTCGGAGAATGAGTCCTTCCTGATGTCCATATTTCCTTGCCGTATTGCCATTCTCCTCGTTCATTCGCTGGTGAAGCGATACTTTATCGCCCAATGACTTTAAAAACTTGAGCTTTCCCTCTAATTGAGAATTGGCCATTGCTGTAATTACGCGAAATTGTTTCTGAGGTTTGAGTATGTGTAAATACTCACACAGTTCTTGTGACTCTTGGGAACTGAGTCCACGCAACGATTTGAGGAGTTCTAAGGCGGCTTCCTCGGGCAATGAGTGGAGCAAATTCGCTAATAAATCGCCAAATGTTGAGGATTCAGTGGAGGCCGTTGAGGTAACTGAGGATGTGATAGCTGAGGGAGAGGGAGGAGATGAGTGACACGACAGCATTTTGAGGCAAGAGTGTTGTGCTTCTGTCAGAGTGTTGTGCTTCTGGATGAAAAGGTAGAACCTGATATCGAGAATATCTTAGATGTGTTCAGACCAGGATATCCTAATTATGAGTCGTTAAGGATGGGATTAATCAGGTGTACGTAATAGACAGTTGCAATTAGATTATTACCAATACGCTTCATCACGTGATTAATGAAGTAAGCGGGGTCGATAATTGCCCAATAAGGTTCGACACGCACTAAATAGTGTTTTTCACGACACACAGAAAAAGGTACACATGCACCTGAGCTAGCGTCCCGCACATCAACAATGTGCGCATCATCGGCTTCGATATGATCGTCAAAGAAGCATACATTCTCACCATCTTGCTCAATCAACAAAAGCTTTCCAAAGTCGCAATGCTCGCCATGCGCATGCCAAATGTCCCAATAATCCCGAAAACCAAATGTGCATTGCGCGCTGCTTGAGAATAATTGGCGTAAGCGCTCGTAAATGTCTTGAAAGCCGTAAATAATGTGGCATGAAGGATACGCTTCCAAAACAACTTCGTTTAGAGGACGTGTAGGGTCCATTGTTCGGGTGTTGTACGGTATCGGATCCAATGCACCGAGTATGAGTGCCGTCTCATTGGAATCGCTTCCTCTGCGCAAGAATGTTCCCATCTGATGGATAGCGTGCGCTTGATCGTTGGTAGTCGGCACATGTAAGCGGAATTGACTGTTCAATATTCGATGGTTGTCCCCACGATGACACAATGGATGTTCTCCATCGGCCAAGAGATCCAGTTCTTTTGCAACATACGGTAAATCCTCTCCAAAGGTACGAAATACAATCTTGAATCGTGAATTGCATTTCAATTCGAACAGCAATTCGATAAACGAAGGCAACAAGTAATACCGTCCACGCTCCCATGCTTCTTTTAGTGGACCCTCTGGAAATGCCGATGCGAGACGCTACAGTGAAAGAGACAATGAAAATTTACTATAGGTGGGAATGCGTACATGAGCTTGGTCGCGTTGAAATCCCATTGGGAAATGTAATTTCTCCATCGTATCGTCAAACACATTGCGAAGAGCGTTTGCTGGTCCAATGGGATCGGTAAAATTGGATTCCAACAGAGTTCGCTGCTTCTTGATACGCCTACATAACGGTTAAGATATCAAGTTTGAAAAAAAGAATTTCGTACGTGTTATAATCGTAAATTGCATTCATCTTTAAAGAGTCTTTTATTTGGTCTTTTTCTGTAATCTTTGTGTACGGTAACTGATGCGCCACGAATTGTTTGTATGTGATCGCGCGAGGCGATGGGGATACAATCGACGGAGTTGTGGATGCGCATACCCATTGAGCGGTTGCATTTACGTATCCCCAGATACATTCCGCCAAGAGATAATTCACGGTATCCTCAATGGATCGCGATCCGCTCGTATCGGACATCAAAATAGTGCGATTCAGGTCGAAATGCAAGATCGTTTGACCAAGTTGCCGCGTCATCGTTGGAGTGTACCGTGATAGCATATATAAAGTACGAAATATAGAATCCGGTCTTAAACCTGGAACGGTGTGTCACACATAAGTTGGCTTCTATTGCGTGTCATGGGGGATTGTCGATTTTCGAGAGGGACGCGAGCTGCGTGTGGGATCGGAAATCCGCTTGCAGAATGCGTTGCGAAGCAGACGCATAGTCGGTGTGTATACGTCGTTGATGACGTTAGAGACGTGCTGATTGGCGCTTTTTGTATCTATTCCACCATTCGCTAACTCTATAATCGAATGAGCATTTCCAGAAATTTATACTGTGAGACGTACCGTAGATGCTCACATGTTCGTGGAAGAAATTCGAGTGTCCGCAGAAGCACTCGACATTCAAGTTCGTGGTTTTGTGAGATCCAATAGACATTTTCCGTCGAGGGTATCGATAAATATCGCAGCGTCCACCGGGACATTGAGTGCATTTCCCTCGAAGGATGCCAATTGCGTCTCTTTTAAATACGATTTGACACAATAAATCTGTGGGGTAACATTCGTGAGTGATGGATAGGAAATGATAGAAAGAGTGTACCCGATGGTAAGGCGCTTAATGGAGTTGAGAGTGGCATGGTTGAATGGTTCTTGCGGATGAAAGACGCACACAAGTCGACTAATGATAATGGCGAAAGCGCTCCTAAATGCACAATGAGCATCGAGTGAGGATTACGAGCAGAAGACGTACCGAGTTCGATGGAGTGGAGATCGTGTAACCGGTGAGTTCCATCGTAACCACCAAGAAGATACATTTGGCTATCGACCAACACAGATCGATGAAACGTTCGACTACACGGAAGGTTTCCAGTAGTGCATACTTCCGACCATGTATTGGTGACTAAAATGTTTGTCAATTATTAATTTTCAGAGTGAATTGAGTTGAGTACCTAGATTGAATTGCTGCAAATCATTGAATCGAACTTGAGATTTGTCCACACCGCCAAAGACATACATTTCATCATCGTATACCACAACGGAATGTCGATATCGATGTGATGGAGTCGATTCCGTTGATTCCAAGAGCGTCCAATGTCGTGTGTAAAAGTTGAATTCATACAACGTGTCCAATGTGTTGTGACCATCCCATCCTCCAAATACAATGAGTCGATGACTGCTCTCATGAACGATCGC
Source organism: Albugo laibachii (assembly GCA_902706625.1). Lineage (NCBI taxonomy): Eukaryota > Oomycota > Peronosporomycetes > Albuginales > Albuginaceae > Albugo > Albugo laibachii. Next base: position 29,964 of record CACSLJ010000214.1, on the reverse strand, counting down.
TGTGTGGCCGAAACAAGGCACCGGAATGTCTCCATCCATTGTCACTTGTTCCCAACGCTTTTGACTCAAATCAAAGCGCCAAAGATCATCAAAACGAGTCGATTTATCGCATCCACCAAATAGGTACAAACTGTCTTCGTAAACGACCATACTGTGATCCGTTCGTTCCTGAGGACAAACATTCGGATTGGAACACTTGACTTGGTCCCAAATTTGCGTTTCTAGAAATAAGTATACACATTATACACTTGACAATCACTCTAGTATACGACATTCATTCTCATACCAAAATCGTAATAATACAAATCCTGAAAGTAGCTTCCGTTTCGTCCTTCGTACCCGCCAAAGAGGTACATTCGGTCTCTGTGTACCACACCGGAGGCTCCTGATCGTCGCGATGGTACGCTTCCTTGTGACACAAGCTTTGTCCATTGATTCGTGTCTGACACGAAAGGGATATCACAATCTGTGCAGCCAATTGGATGGTCTATCATTCTATCATACCGATATCAAATCGATAGAAATCTTGTTGTCGTCCGGTGCAGTCAGTTCCTCCAAATAAGTAAACACATCGACCTAGAAATCAGAGTGAATGTATTGACAATCATTCCTGATTACAGTACTCACCATGAGCAACGACGGTATGCCCGGTTCTCGACGTGAAGGCGTCTCCTTGAGTTGGAATGTTTGTCCATGCGCGTACTTCCATGTCGCCTTTCGATTTCGTTTGTTCCTTTCGATTGCTCAAGACGCGTGAATGTTGTGTTGTTGCTTCATTGCAACTTTTCAGATGAGTTGAAGTTGACAATGATGTGAGTGATGTTGACATTGATATTTATATACAGAATGAATGCGGGTGGATGTCGAGTAAAGGAAACAATCGAATTGGAATGTTTGTAAGGTTGAAGTTGAAGGGAAACACGAGTGAGAGTGAATGTACAGTTGACTTTGAAGGGAAGCGCGCGCAAGAGTGAATGTACAGTTGAAGTTGAAACAAATCGAGCGCAAGAGTGATTGTAAAATTGTAGTTGTAGGGTGAGAGTGAATGTAAAGCTGTCGTTCTACAGCTGAGCGTTATGTTTAGTACCAAAATAACATTAGTAGGAATGAGTGTACGATACCGATAAAAACGTTCACTCTTGCAACAAGCGCTTTCGTGTCTTCTTCTGTAATCCGATTCGTGGCGAGTGAAATGCGAATTAAAACAGAACGAGATCGAAGAGTCTGTGAGCGCAAGTTTTCCACTCACTTTTTATTTATTTTAGGATTTTGCCGCGCGATGGAAATCGAGTCGTTATCTTTCATTTGAACATAAACGCATGCTATCATGTGACCATCACTCAGTCCAAGATGACTACACACTTTTGCTTGATCCGACAGTCGTTTCAGGGCTCAAAAATTGGCATTCCAGACGTATACCACCTTATTACAAGGCCCTTTCTGGGAATGAAAGCGCAAGCATTTATAGAAAATATGAAACGGAATGCGACGTTCACGTAAACAGCCGCCTCCAATGCCTTCTGCGACACGAAATGATACATACGAATTCACATTCCATCGTCAGCGGAAACCCCCGTCACATTGCGTCGAGTTGACATGACGCTCAAACCCATACTGAAAACGTACCGTTAATTACATTTTAACCAATAAGAAAAGTCTAGAATACGGCATTATACATTGTACAATGAATGCTATACACTATAAAATGATTACTATACATTATAAAGGAATTGCTATACATTATAGAAGGAATGCTATACATTACAGAGTGATTGCTGTCGATTACAGAATGATTGCCACATTGTGTATAGATTCATTGGATGAAGCTTTCCTTTTCAAATACTGTATAGCACTATTAAATCAATCCTTTCGTCCTATAATATAAATCCCATAAATTCGCTCATTGATTATATGATACCAGTCCGTCGCCTGCCAAAAGACACACATTCTTTTTATTCAAACAACATTCCGTATCCATTTCATCCATGTTCTCTAGAAATATACAATCACTCATCGCAATCACAAGTGCCGTAACATCACTCTGTCTATGCATTCTTTCGGGTTTCGGATTCAAACGACTTCAAAACTCTTCCGATTCACTCGCAAATAAGACGAATTTCATTTGTTTATGCGTTCTTGGATTCCTATTTGGTGGGACGTTGGCACTCGCAGAACTCCAATATGAAGTGTTTTACATATATTTCGGATTTCTCCGTTTTCGTGCGGGTCGAGCGATATTATACGTAGTAGCGGGAGGGATGACCTTAGTTATTGGAAAAAACCTCAATTTAATATTATTAATTATTGAAGGTGTCGCCTGTCTGGTGATCTCCTCAATGCAAGTTGTAGCGCTCTTCTATTACGGTAATCGCGTTGGAGGACCAAGTGAATGTGTACAGCCACCAAAGGAAAATGTGCCAATTTCAAGGCCAGTGAGTAGACAGATACCCGTACCAGTGGAGAAGGAAGTGTATCTGCCTCCAGTATTCACTCCTCCACCCACAAGATCGGCCAATGTCTCACCAGTTGCAGGAGCAGAGCTTCCCACATGGATGCAGGCTTCATAGATTTGCGTTAAGGAGGAATAAGTAATTTTACTGTTTATGAGTTTGAGAGGAGTTTGGTATCAGTTGTGACATTCGTCAGGCGGTCTCCTCTGCTCTGTCGCTTGATGGCTCACCGTGGGATTTCTTCTCTGTTGAGCTTAAAGAGCTGGCTGCAGTTACCGTTGAGATGAGAATATGTCAGATTTAGAGTATAATTGTCGCAGCTACATGCTGAGCTTATTGGCCATTACCGAGCTACAAAATAGAACCTGTGCTTTTTTTAGAGTGATCAAACAGCTTTGTTTAGTCGATAGGATAATAGAAGAAAGAGGCAAATGTGAGGGGAAAAAAGAACTTGTGATGCTTCAATGCTTCGATAAAGTACCTCTATTCTATGGAACCCAATTTGGCGCAGTTATTGGCCAGATGAAAAAAGAGAACAGTTCGAAATGATGCCCTGGAAATAGAAGAGAGCAATACATACAAATCACTTTATCGAATGAACATTTAAAATTTCTCTTTAGAACTCATGTGCGACGTCGAAGTGCCGAGAAGGGTGATCGCCGAATGAATGGTTGAGAAATCTTATTTTGTGATGTTCTCTATTGTCACTATCGATCTTTCATTCTTGGCGTTACTCGGTTTCCTCAATGAGACTGTTTCAAAGCGAACTTTTTTTCTTCCTCCAACTTGCTGGCACCATACTGAGCACTAACGGGGAGAATTGCCCCATCAAAAACGAATGATAAAAAAGCGTATACGATACTTTATTGCAAGACTTGGGTATCAGCAAGTACTGAGGAGCTATCGAAATGGAACTCAGAGATACCGATTGACATTTCTCCCAACCTGGACAACAATCTTTGTCCGACTTTTACCGTTCGACCAACCAGGTTAAGAACGAATATTTGCGGGTCGGCAAATTGTCAATCGGTTTTGGATCCTCTGAATGGGCATAGGCATCAGTCAAGCGTGGTGGTCACTGGTACAGAATGGCTTTTGAAAGGCAATCTGTCGTATGATAAAGCCGGTGCAAAAATCAAAAGTGGATATTGTAATCAAGTTTAGCATCTCCCAGGATGGACATGCGGTACCTCCTCTGGTTCTTGAGGACACTCGTGATTTTTCTCTTGATACGGGATGAAGGGCATCAGCCCGATAAAACTCCATTCTAAAAAACGCCACAAACTGATAAACAGTAACGACGATAAAGTATTTGTGTTTGGACGAGATCTAATGGCAACTCACGCAATGAAATTCATAAAGACGAAGGACGAATTTCACATCGAGGCTTTCGAACCAATTCAATCAGAAAAAGAGGTTCGCACCGAAGAAGCCCCACAACCAACGGCTTCCTTAACGAGTAAATATTAATCGCTCTCTTTATTCATGAAAACGCTTTTGGCTGAGTGTCTATCTTTCAGTCTTTATTCCTTTCGATTCAGCTCACAATAAAGGAATCCCCGGGCTTTCCTAGCTAGATACTAATGTGTGAGCCGAATCGATGACCTCTTTGTCCGTACCGACAGCATTCCACAATGCATAACGTCTTGACGAAGTGAAGCCTTAGAATATCTAAACTGAAAAGCTTTATCCTATCTTCTCGATTAGCTCCTTAAGAGTTGAGAGCGCGAGTGATCATGAAAGGATGATCGTTTTCAAACTGGCGTCAGTGGCTAGCTCATCCAGCAGGAATGTGTTTGATTGCTCCGTATTCAAGTGATAATAAAGCAAGTTGCCACTGGGTCGCTCAGGATACTGACGTTGACTGATTATCGAGGGCTTTCGCTTCGAATTGACGCTGATTTCATACGTGGACGTGGGATCGAGTACAGATGAAATATGAGGTCAAGTCGAAAGCCCGATAGTGGAAATGCATCATGAAGAAGATAACAACGAATTTCGTACTGTATGCATTTCGTGTCCATCATACTTTGTGTTACTGTACAGAATTGATATTCATCCTGTAATGCCAGCAGCAGGATCTCTTTTGCATGAGACAAGTTAACGGTTGCACAGAAGAGTCAATTAGATTCTACAAATGGCGTGTCATTTGCAGGTGAGTGCATCAAGCTCCTCATCGGTACGAAATTCAGACCTGATCTGATTGTAAAGGTACCGAGGGAATTACTCAGCGCACCGACGCCGTGTGTAGGATAGTAAATGTGTATTGTATCGTACATTTAACGCTGTGAATGATCGGGCGATTGTCTTGGAATCTCTAAGCATAGCAACGTCGATCGGTTTAACGAGATACGTCCGTTAGATTGTAAAACCAGCTTTACAGTGACATGATCGCAGCATATCTTCGCGCATTGCTATGGCAGACATATTCTCACCTCAAATTATGAGCTCTAAGTGAATCAAATCGGTTCCATTGAATCGTCAACTTCGTTCAACACGTTCTCAGGTTGTTATTTCACACCGTTTTTTGCGACTCTTTCGTGGAATTTGTCGATCTTGTCGTAAAATTCAGAACGTGCTCAATAAGAAGGATTCGGTGCACGCATTCCAAGTCTACAGACTTATAAAGTCAACTTTAGGAGCAACGGGTAAAATCAATGTTAAGTCTGCCAAGCTCATTCCAATGCGAAAGGGGTTTGGTACCTCACAGTAAATCCACTGGACTTCGAGCGTAGTATGTCAAAGTCTCAATATATACTGTATTCGCATTTCCAAGCTTGGACGACAGAACTCTACATATTCGAAAAAGCAAGGCCATCCAGTAGATGAACGTCTTCTTCCAAGCATGGAAGAAGACGTTGTACCACCTCGTATCTGAGACACTACAAATGGGCAACAAGTCAAGCATCCTGTATACCTACAAGCGGGCAACCCGCAACGCTTGCAGAATCATTTCGGTAGGCACACCTAAGGCATGACTGTATAAGACCAATCCAATTGTATGTCCGGAGCTGTAGAATTTAGAGCTGAGAAAAGCTTTGCGCTGTCATTTACCACGACAAATGCAAACAGTCTATTTGCTTCAACTATGAGACTTTTCCTCCAAAAAATCAGGTGATGAAAGGCGAGTATTCAATGTTGTGGTCGTCAGTAACAAAAGACCGGAGTACATTTGTGGTTTTCTTTTGAGGAAGGCAGCATTCAAATTAAAGTATCGAATGTGTCGGAAGTAAAATGTCGTGTATGATGACTTCTACCTTCCATATTAAAGTACAGAGACGGAACCGCTGTGAGCGGATATAAGAAGAGATTGTCAAGTTGGAGCAAGATTGAGCTCCAAATAGGCATCAAGTACTCTTCTATGGAAGAGACTTCCAACTACGTCTGTGCAATACTTTCGAGGCAATACCTCAATTTATCTCTTGCTGGTGTTATCGTGTTCATACATTCGTGTAGTAGGTATTTACGGCTACAGGTACCATTTGCGCAGCCGTCTTTACGGGATGGGCAAGATGCACATAAATGTGTCAATAAGAAGAGATAATAGAACATTTAAAACTCGGTTATTACGCTCCTCAAGTCAGTACTGCCCCAGACACAACTTCGCGATCGTATTTTCTGGCAACTGATGCAAAAATTTGGAGCTGGCAAATTTGCAAGCATTCTACTAAAGTGAGAAATAATACGATTTCCGATATAGTGGCGGTGTAAATCTCCACATTTGCTGTATAGACGAGAATCTCAAAGCCGTTCCGTCCTTCAATTGAGCCCAAGCTTGAGGGATGATAACCAATTCTATACAAGATCATTTCTCGCAACCTAGCGCTCATGCTTGATGGTACTGGACACAGATAAATGCATTTTTCGAATGAGCTCAAAACAACATTATCTAGCGTGTCTATGATTGCGCTTGATGATCCTCTGACAGAGAATTCGGGTGATGGAAGCTCAGAGAAGCAATTCAGCACCAAGGACTTAATTGGGGCTATCCCAGACATTGCGTAGATGTGTCCTGTCCTATAGGACCCCTACTACGTTCTCTGACCGGAAATCGCTTCTATCATACACCTTCTTGCTTGTTACATGTCTCGCCTCTATACCGCATTTCATTACTGAAGCTACGCATGCAACTCTCTTTTCTTCACTAAAATATAGTGTATATTGGATAGATAAGGCAACCTCTCTCATGTGCTATAGCGTCATCAGATCAATAATTCAGGTATTCCAGTCCACCTAACTTTATGGCTTGGGGATTATAGTATTGGCAATAGCCAAAGCGTCTATGGCAATAGCCGCACCTTTACTATCTTCTAGGTATTTCATGAGCCTGCTGTAGATGCAAACAAGACTTTATGAATGTAATCTTTTCCTCACCAAAATTAATCCGATCAAAGCTGTGTTACCCTGTCGGTATGTAGAATAGCGGCGGTGCCTTCCCAATCTGCAAAAGGAAGAATCGTCAAGGATCGTGGAAATGGCGACATGATCTCAGCCTTCCTCATCAATTCACTGCGTCATGTATCAAGTAGGACGCTCAAAATCACCTAGAACTTGCCATATACTCATATACTCATGTGGTGATGTCACTGAGCCAAGCGTGCCGTAGTCGAAGACGGCAAATCGGTCGAAGAAATCGTACAAGAATAAATAGCCTTATGCGTTGGCATTGCCGTTGTGAATTCACTTATGAAGAGGATGAAGATTCCCAGACAGAGCTGGAACCCTAGCCATGGTCATGGGTCCTAGATCTAAGATAAAAGCCTGTTCTTTGTGCGATTCCATTAGTACCATTCCTTTCCGCCTCGCTTGCAAGCCTGTTTTTGGCTTACAGCGAAATAATACTGACGGTTTCGGAGACTACATCCTTACAAGTTTTGGCCCGAGTACAATAAAGAGGTAAAAATGTATAGCACGCATCACATAGATAGTATCAGGCCGCCATTGATGTATTCCGACAAAGCTGGCGTAGGGCTTAGAAAGCTTAATAGAGTCGCGGTTGTTTTGTTTCCAGCGTTCGGTGAAGTACTCGATGTCACTTGCACCCATACCAATTGTAATAAAGGCTCGGCCATTCTTTTGCCCTCTCTTTTACGGTTTTATCGTTCCTATCTTGTTGGTAGGCTTTCTTTTCGCCAACAGCGTCCTGTATATGTTTGCAACTACTCTCTACTTTCGGGACTTGTGAGATTCAGCCATCTTCTACTTGACATGGCGAGCCAGCAGCTTCTTAATTACAAAGTTATCGGGCTATGACTTAGTAAATATGGAGAGATGAGTGCGGAGTGTATCACCATATACTTAGAGAATTGTCAGTATAGCAGTGTGAATGAGTTCAAGATAGCGTTTACGACAACTCAAATCGATGGTAGCTTTGGTTGAATCCCGCGGTATTGATCGATCAGCCGACAGTCTGAAAGTCCCTACTTGCGCTGGTTTTTGATGTTGTACTTCAATTGAATGGAAGCTGCGAAAGGACTTTTTCTAATGATCGCTAGTTCTGCATGGAAAACCACATACTGTGGTATCTTATGCAGGTACTTTAACGAAATGTGCTTCAGAATTAAGGGAAACTTAGCCTTGAATAACAGGCTTTTTATTACTTGCAACAGCCGTTCGATGCTCAATGAATGAGTTTTGCAAACGACTTTGTGGACGCGCTTGCAGGCACGACCGCTGTGCTGGGTATTTCGAGGTGGGCCTTCACTTCAGTTGGATTCAATACGAGCTTGCTTACTATCCTCAACCTGCTAGTCATCCATCCCATACTCCATCCAGGTTATCAAATCGGTGGATTCTAACGCTTCATCTTCATCGCTGAATGCCGTGTCGATATCGTCATAGTATAGCTCTCTAGAATTGAGTCTCTGCATTTTATCGTACTCGTGATTCAAACTAGTCGTACGTCGAAGATTAGCTGTCGGGATGGCGCCAATAGTCAGATACTCTTCGTGCAGCCCGAATGGTGGGTTCTCGATGATGATTTCGTACAGCAAAGTGCCACCGCGACGCTTCCCCATCTGATCGCGTCTTCCTTATTAGTAAACACGGACACAAATGCACTTGGGACCCGTACGCACGTCAGGTGATGATGACGCTGTATCTCTAATTCTTCATCGTTTTTGTACTTCAACGGGCCGCGTGGCCTCAGCTCGTAACCTGCATTGCCGGGATATCCAACGCGCCACACAGTACACACCATCGGTATTGAGCGATCGAGGGAGAAAACAAAAGTGAGACAGGTCTTGAGGGTCTACTGTGATCGTCAGACTCACTGACATAATACCATGCACTACTACGGATATTAGTATGTACGAGTATCTCAATGCATAAGACCGTTTGACTGATAATCTTCTGTGAGTCCTCGCGATGTTTTTATCAAATCGTAGTATGCGCCGAAACATAACAAAGCTGCCACATGATCGTGATGAACAGCTTATTGATCAAAGTTCCAAATGAATTGTATACTCAAAAGACTAAATGTGGTGTCCTCATCATCCGGTTGCAAGTGAGGAAGTGAGGGTACCACCCGATTCGACTTAATTCGATTAGATGGCTTTGGCTTCTGTCGGAATGCCCACGATCACCCTGGCACGGTTAACGATCTGTCTATTTGCTACAGGTACTGGGTACCACCCGTAAATTGGGTGACATTTTCTTGTTTTCAATCAGTTACTCGATCGATTGGTGCTGCGGCATATACCCTTAAACGGACTCGTATTGCTGATCCTTTGCGATCAGCGTGCGTATGAGGATGATAACATTCACATATCCAATTCGTACTCTCTCCAACGCATCGATACCGTTCTGCGTCCTGGAACGCCCGTGCTGCACTACCGTGATCTCCACTATCTTACTTATGCTTTGCTTGTTTTCAAAGAGACTTTCACTTTCTGATTCTCTTTGTAGTCTTAGGATTGCACCATACTTCAGAGCTCATCTATAGGAAACCGGACACGCAAAAACTGGATTTTAACAAACTTCAAATCGAAAAGGGTTGTGAGTGCTTTAATTGGATATTTTTATCGCTAGTGAAGCGACCTCTTGCCTCTAGAAGGGAGTGTTTGATGAATGAGATGGTCTCAATTGGTAGCACACAATTAGAAATATGGGTTACATGGCAATCTATTCAGCGATGATAGCTTTTCTATACGTCGATAATAGCAGTAGTGGCTCTACATTATATTGTCATAATTTCGTTTTGGAGCTTTTTCAACGATCTGCTGCGGTAATCTCTGTAGTCTCCGTTTTACGGCTGAATAACGCGACGTCATGGCATCGGAGATACTCTCCCTGTTCATCAGTCAATCTCAATGTAGCCCCAGAGAACTGCTTTCGACTCATGGAGAGATGTGAGCAACTGACATCGTGCGGACCTTCATGTGTGCGCGATATGTCAGATAAGACTGTCGCAATTGGAATAAACTTGATAGCGTGTGCAGTAAAAGAAAGCAAATGATTCGAACATTTGCCTTCTTTCATAAAAAGCGAACACAACGCTCACTGAGCAGTATTTTAAAAACTTCTTTATGCTCAACTCAAAACAGGTTGGGATCCATTGTTTTTCGCCAAAGGATTCCAGCAAATAGCAATGGGTTCTGGTTTGACTCATGCAAACTAGGTTATAGAGCTGCTAGAAGTTTTGTCTTAACTTAACACATAAGCTAATTGTCTATGTCCTATGGGCTTCACGACCCTTCTCAGGAATGCTGTACGACCTCTTCAGTTGTTTCACTTTGTTTTAACTGTCATATGTGTGAAGAGGAGTTTCCTTCGATTTTGGTAGCTGGGATCATACGAAGCAGCGCACTCACAACTTTTTCTTGCTGTCTTGTAGAGCTTAGCATGTAGGGCAGTGAATTTATGTCTTGAGGCGTTGTTTGACGACGTAGAAAGAATACTTCCATGTTATGCAAAAACGTTCAATAGGGTCACAGGACGAAATAAATATGAAGCATGGAAGAATGTGTATGCATACATGTCTAAATAGAGCTCCTCTCAAATGGATACTCGACCTGCGAATTGGAAGCAATTACGATCAAACTATGTGCAAGCGGCTTGATAGCATCCTCCCAGGAAAAATAACATTTTTGGTGATACATGCGTATGTCCGTGCTACTTTGACATATTTAGTTACAGTAGTACATGCTAACGTTGTAAGAAACTTTGATCAAATCAGTAGATTGTTATGTAAGAAAGACCCATTCAGCTTACCATTAATTATCTAAGTGAACCTTGATCACGCCGAGAATATATCCCGAGCTCATGAAAATGATGCAGACAGCATATTCATAAAGAGTCTCAATGATCCCACCAAGAGATAAGTACTCTCATCATAGAAGCGCTTCTTAAAGTAATAGAGACTCATGATTTGATGAATCCTTCGTTTAAGACCTAATTAATCTATCCAAGTACAGACTTTAATCTATTCGTATCTTTTGATGCGTATGACATTAGCACACAGTACATGTCAATTGCGCAGTTGCGTACCAGTTGGCCGCGTTATTCCACAAGAGTCGAGGATTCATAGAGGAGAAGAAGGATGCGGTAATGTTCCGTTGGTCTTCAAATGCATTTGGTATCCCAAACCTGTTCTTCGCGGAACTGTGATGTAAAATATATAGGTAAACTCTACTTCATTGACCACGCGATTCTGCTCATAATTAATGCATCAAATATGCGTCAATGCAAACAAACTTCGGCTATGCTTACACTATCATTTGGCGGAGGTTTCTGAGATTCGAAAGTCTTACGTAGCACAAGATTCCCACTTCAGTACTGAAACTGGAAGGAAAGACGATCTCTATCAGCCACGTATGGATAGGAACGTCTAATGCGATTGGTTCATGAGATATAGAAAAGTGTCTATATTCTCAATGTACATGTTTGGAACGCTTCACCAAATCCTGCTTGACAGAACTTCTGCTACCCACCAGCGTGTACTTGCGCAACCATGATACCCTGTTCCGTCCAGAGAGTGGTCGGCTGACTTGGTGTTTCCTTCATGTTCATCACCGGTATGTCAGATATATAGCCATCCTCTTTCACGGTCGTCGCACTCTCTTTCCCTTATCATAGCTAGTGACTCATCGCTTACCTCGTGTTAAATAAGTTTCTTCGGCACGCCATTCTAGACGATGGGAACGCCTTCGTCAAACGATCGGTCATCATAGGATACGCCTCCGTATATTTCAGTGACTAGTTGGTCTCTTTCTTACGTCACAGATAAATGTCACCCGAAGAGCGCTGCACTTCGCTTTTCTTCTTGCAGATCTATTGCAATGCTTCTCTGTCCAAAGTAATTGCGTATTAAGCAACGGAGTTTTTGTCCACATTTTGGATGTAAGTCGAACTATCTCCAGATTGCGGTTGACACAGCCTTCGGATTCATTGCATTAGTTCGCATATCGACGTTCATGCTCTTCGTTCTCTTAAGGTATACTGCGATCCTTTACGCCACTCATGGACACTCCTGGTGTGTGGAACCTGGTTCACGCACTCTATTGACCACATTCGAGATCTCTCCAATCCTATCGCACAGCTCTGCCGCTACTTTGCAATACACGGTTCTGGTTGCTTATCCAAAGATTCACGACCTGCTATTTTCGCAAATAACAGCGATTCAGCGACATGAACACGTCTTCGCTGCGAGTTCTGTTCCTTTGGCCTTGTCTCTCAAGGAAATCCACCTTCAATCACCATGCTCCACAGCATGTTCATAATGATGCGATGAATTATTTCCGCTTAACCATTGCCCACCTGATTGCGCGGCTCACTCCCTTGCCGCGCAATGTCCATCTGTTAGCTAAAAGAATCCAGCGTCTAACAGGCGAATCCTCATTCGGTCCGCAAAACGTAAACGCGACAGTAAAAGTGGCATTCGAACAAAGCCATAAATTGCTCAAAACGTTTGGACGCGACATTCTTAGTCTTGGCTATGAGCAATCTGCAATAGCTTGTACGGTGATGGTTAAAGTTTACGATAGCTCTCGTGGAGTCATAGATACCTTCAAATTGGAGCATAACACTCCCGAAATGACGTCGATTTGTGTTTTTAACGGTGTCCTGACTTTCTTGCTTGTTCTATTTCCACTTCCCTTGCTCACAGATAAGCCATACACGACTGCTTGCCAAAGACCGAAACTTCTTGGTCGTTGGCTCCTCAATCGAATGCATTGCCAATTTTTAAAATTGGATTCCATGATATCACTGTAGTCTTGAGAGACAGGCATGAGAACTGGATGCGCTTGATCCAAAACCATTTTCTGAAAGAATATCCCTTTTCTTCACTATAGTGAGCCCGAATACCCAAACATTTGCTGACGGGTTCAATTTCTTGATTGAGAGGCTTGAAAGGCTCTCTCAGATGTCGATTTGATTCTTGATACACTCAGTGCTGTTACTGGTATGTCATCGACATATACCCTCCAAACCGTAATTCCACTAAAATCTTGGTCGAAGTGAAAGCATGAGCCTCTCAAGCTTTGCTTGAAATCTGTATCGTTCATCCGTTCATCAAGGAGCTGACTCTAAAGCCTTCCTGCTCTAAAGCCTCCCTGCTTGTCTCAACTCATATAGAATCTTTTTAAGTCATAGTACCAATCAATATCTGCTTGCCATACCGATTTCCTGGAAATTGGTCGGTGGTGATTTCGTTCCTTGCGGTACGCGAAGTACACATCCGAGTTCTTTTCCGTTGGAACCTTCAAATACGCGTTAGGGACTGTACGTCGTCATGTATTGCTGGTGTACCCGGGTCCTCGCTATAGCTATTATAAGCTTTGCTGTACCAAAATTCATGATTGCCGCAAAGGCCATGTCAAAGTTGATTGCGAAAACGTGTTCGTACCCACAAGCACCCATTCTTTCTTTGTAGCGTTCCAGGTTACCGTGAACGTACGTTTTTCACTTAGAAACTAGCTTGGTATGCAAAGCGTTTGACCTTATCGGTTCTTGAAACGATGGTCCATGTTTACTTTCTTCCAATGCGGCTAGTTTTGCCTCTGTAGCCTCCTTCCATTAGCATGCTTTTCTTTCTATCTTCATCGCTCGATTGGACGTCTTTGGATCCAGCTCAATCGTCAGTGACACAATATATCGAGTTGATGTCTTCTTTCCTCGGATTCTAGTAACCATTTCGCCCTTCATGGCTTCCTGAAGTGAAGTGACCTCATTCTCGCACCTTATTTTTCACTGTTGCCATCATCGGTATTCTTGTGATCGGGATCCTTTTGAGTGAGTCGCAGTGAAGCTTTTCTTTCTCCCAATAATGATTCAACGTTTGGAATGTTCTGAGTCGCTATCACCCTTTTTGATTTGGTAGATAGTCTTTGTATCGATTACGATCCCTTCTTCGCTTCTTTTTGCAAGAGAATTATCTGATTCGCATCCGAGTAGCACAAGTTAACCCAAACGCTAAGACGTTGATCAAAACCTGTCTCTTTCTCTAGTCAGGACCTTAATAACAAACTTCCTTTCTTGATTTGATCTCCTCAGATTTTGGATGAGAATATATGCGGCACATTCCGCAGCATATCCCAAAAAATGCATGGAAGACCGCCTTCGACTATCATAGAACGCACCAGGTTCATGAATGTCCTTTGCATTCGTTTTGCTTCTATATTCGAAGCTTGTTCTTCTTTCTATCTTACTTTTATTCGCACTCCGGCTTCCTTTCAGAAATATTGATGTGCCTGTATTCTCCACCAACCAACGATGCACAATGCATGTACTTGCAGTCAAATAGTTATTCAACGTACAATAAGAAGTGTTGTGACTGCTCGGCCGAATCAGCCTTCGTTTTCGCTAGGAATAAGCTCACAGTAAGTCGACTTGTAGTGAATACAGTTGACGAGATGTCTGGTACCACGACGGTCTAGAGGCGTAATCGGACCCTTCAAAGCACTGCTTTCTAACCCATCAATTCGTTCTGTTAAAGGGTTCATACCGATAACTTTATGAGACTTCGTGTTCATTGGTTTGCTTGCTTTCCACGCAAGTAACACATTTCGGTCACGGACGGCAATCAATTATTACTTGAGTTTTTGCACGGATATTTGCTTTTTCTGTCCAGGTCACTTTCATTTCTTTTAAATTAATGAGGATACATGAACCATTGCATTTCTGCCGTTCTTCAAGCATCATCAAATCCCCTACGAAATGCCTGCTGGAACCGTTGTCTAAATACCATGATTTCTTTCGAGCTCTGAGGCTTGAACTCGCGATTTCAACTACTGCGACGACGTCATCAGTGATTTGCACTACCAAGAGTGTGATGTTTTGGGACTATGCAGGTCTCTGACATGGTATCTCAATGAAGTTTCTTCACTAGATTCTGTCCGATTTGCCCGCAGTTGTAGTACTTTGCGGTCCACGGATACTTCGGATGCTTTGATTCCTTACAGCACCGACTCGATCACGAGTACAACTCTTTGTTTCTATCGGAGCTTGTATTTTGTTTTCGGACTCCATTAATTGCGCAGAGCGACAAAGCTTCTCCTGAAGTCAGAAGGATTTGAATCCACGTGACCCAACGGTGCTTGTTATATTCAGGATGCGCATATTTGATGAAGCTTTGCAAAAGCATATAATTCGCTCCTCCCACTGATTTGCTGGCTGCTGATTAGAACGAAAAATGCTCACTTCATGAGCTTCTGGTCGGTTTCTTAGCCATGAAGAACTTTGTTGAATGTGTCTTGGTAACGTTGGGCCGAAAAAGTTCATTATTCGATCATTCAACTCTTCCACGCTAGAGTACTGTGTCCTCCAGTGAATTGTTGCTCGTAATAGCTGAGTGCGTTTCCACTGAGATCCCTTCCCAAGTAGTCATTTTTGATTTCTTCACTCGGAATTTCACCCGACTCTTGCTTTGCGTGGGACAGTTGCCACAAATAACGATATCCGCACTGCGTGAATGGTGCTCCAAGTCCCGAGTAGAGCTCCATTCCGTCGAAGGGCTTACTAACAAGCTTCATGTCCCTTGCAGTCGGAATCTCACTCAATCGAGTCCTTCTAGCGCATCGTTTTGCAAGGTCCTTTCAACACTTTTGCGTCAGTGAACCCGGGCGACTAATTCTAGCTCAAGATTCTCAGCGTATAGTACGTTGGATATCTGTAGCTTTGTCACATTGCCAATCACTGACGTCGTTATCGTGACCGTACCACGATCCAGAGCACCCATCCGTTTGCAGCCACGCCCTTGCCGGTGTGGTGTAGTACTTGACATCCTTCAATATATCTTGGCCATTCACCAGGTGATGGCTTGACCCACTATCAAACTATACCGTATCCTTGTTCAACGGTCAAGTCCTTCACTGCTAGCGCCAAGGAAGCTTCTCTCGTCGTTGATTGGAATATTTATCTTTCTGGACACGATAATTTGAAACTTCCCGTCTGCCCGCGCTTGAAAACCTTCTAGTTTCCTTCCTCTTGCGATGTCGACGCTTACTAAGCCTTTATCAATGTACTTGTCTTTTAACTCAATCCCGGTAGCATTGTTACTTGTATTGCAGGGTCTGCGTAGTGAACAATTTTTTCCAGCACGCGCTTTTCTGCCTCTCCACTCGCGTCGCTGAATGCCAAAAAACCCAGTAGAGCAAGTGCTTGGTATTTCTTTTCGTTGCGCACTTCGTGGCGGTGAACATCTCACACTCCGTGCTGGAGTTATTCTAGTGTTAAAGATGTCATTCAACCACTACATCAGATGGTTAAGCGTCAAATCCTCCTCCCGCCAGCCCTCTATTTGCTGATTATAATACTTTCTCTTCCAATGACTTTAAATAATGCACGAGTACGTTAACCTTGACATTCTCGAACCACGTAACCCCACGTACCGCAAACTGCACTTGCCTCACAAATCACTTGTCCCACGACAGGAATCCACTACAAAATCCCATTTAAACTTTCTTTCCATTGAAGGGATGTACCCCAATCTTTATCTGTCTCGTATTTAGGCACCTGACTTGTGCACCGGTCTTGTGTCCTGGCTACTGTATTATTTTGGCTTCGTATAACAAAGTAAGCAGCCGGCGAGGCGTTGGGTATGACGTCCGCGCCGCGGCGTCACATCCAGAGCCTGGCGATGCATCGCTCTTCTTCCCCTCACTGATGATCCAGATACACTGAGTATGATACTATTGCCAGGACAAAGGATTTTTTCATGAGACCTGCATAAGACTGGCATGTGGTGCGATGTTTAAGTGTAGGCGCAGAAGTTGTCTTGTTGCAAATAATATCTCCCTTTTAGAATATACAGGTGCACATGAGCATGAAAACGGTTTCTTTTTTTCTTGCTAGGTGTAATTTCTCTGCTTAACTATTTGAATGTTCAATTCTTTTAAGCAACTAGATAACCATCTTTGCAATAGTCATAGAGGGGAAAAGCTGATGGTATAAGCTGGCTTTTCATTTACATTTACTGTTTTCAGGAGATTGATCTCAAACTTGTTCATTACAGACGCGCCAAATACAAAGTATCCAAGATGCGTTTCAACGAGGTCAACGCCCATCAAATCAATTAATAAGCTCGTACCATAGAGCTCAAATTTGAGTGTTGTATAATCCCCAGAAGAGAAGTCGGAAATATGTGCGGACGGAACTAAAAGGTGCTCAACGCCGAGATCCAGAACGATGGTGTTCTCATCTACCACTTATGTATGGTCACCATCAACACCACTCATTATCACTGCGTCAAATTCAAACATCCAGTAGATACCACGCTTGCTTATCGGTACAGTAACAAGCGGCGGATGATTCGAGGGTTTGAATTTCTTACTTAGAACAAGCAGCCCCCTTCGAAGCTGGAGTTGGAACGTAGGGTAATTGGAACCAGGTACCGTTGGCCATATATCGAATTGGGTACGACTGGGAAATCGTTTAAATCCTCTTGGAAATATTTTGTATTTGCCACAAGTGAAACGAGCGGAAAATTCGGCAGTAAAATAAACAAAGGATGCATCGGCATCGCTTGACACGTGGCAGATAATCGGGTTAGCGAAGGAGCATGGATCCCATCTTGAACGAGCAATACTGTTTAAGCAGAAAAAGATGCTAACCAGATAATGTCGGAAAGGATAATACATCATTCCGATGATAAGAATATCTGGATGAGGGGTACCAAAATCTGGAATGAGAAAAAACAGAGCTCTTAATTGTCATCTGCCTATCGTGGCTAATTCTCTTTTTATCATGGTATAGTGTAGAAAACCCTTTCGTTTTCATTACTCACGGGATGGGGCTCGTTTGTTTCTATATACTACAGTATTCCTATCTGGTGATTCGTTATTGTCTATGAATATGTATCGAGTTACAAGAAGTGCTGTAGTGATAAAAAAGCGTGGAAACCCATCTCTGTTTATTACTTTTTTCAGTTGATTTAAAACGAAGCCATGAACATAGACGGACAAGGTGCCACGGTTTATGTGGGTATAGGGGAATCTGCTTGGATCATCTTCAAATACGTTGCGTCATTTCTGCAATTGATCGAAATGTCTGCTGGAACTATATTTTGCGAAAAAAAATAAAGTTATAAGAAATGTCTCACTACTCTAATTGGTAGTTTTCAGCAAGCGAATTTTAAATTCCCTCGCTCTTGAAAACGTACGTAATGTATGGAGGCATGTGAGCGATGAGCGCGTGTTTGTATTAACGATCGTGTTGCCACTTACAGGTAACGGCTTCTGCCAATTGAATGCCCCTTGCCCAATAAACCACCCTACCCAAATACAGGTCCGTGCCCACAAAGGACAAAACTGTGCCCAATAAAAGGCCCTGCTCTGGACTAAAATCTGACTTGCTGACAGCCAACACATATGAATGGATAGGAGCTATCCAGCGGCAAGATGTTCGCATACGTGCTCATTCCGCATCACGATGCCTAGCTCAGGAGTCTTCAAAACCATAGCAGAGAAGCTCGCCGTCATTGCCTGGATAGAAGAGCACGGTGACGGCATTCCGACGTGGGCACTCAAGCACTTCCGTGACGAGCTCAACTGGAAGATCAGTGGTTCACAACAAAAAAGTGCGACAATCGTGGAGGAAGCGGTCGCTCCTCAGAGCAACGGAGAGACAGAGAAGACGCGCGCCTGGCGGCGGCTCGAAGCCCGTTCTTCGCGATCTGGAGGACATTATTTTTCGATCAAGTGCTCCACCTCCGCTCCAACAAAGAGAAGGTCAGTCACCACTGGATTCAATAGACCGTTCGAGCGATTGCGGCGTCCGATATTCATACTCCAGAGTTCGCTGCCTCTGACAGGTGGCTAGCTGGGTTCATGGATCGTTCTAGGCTGTCGCTGTGGCGCACCACTAACCTGACCACGCTCGATGACGAAGAGATGACCGATCGCGCCGTGCGCTACATGGCTTTCCTAGGCGACTTGGAGCCATCCATGAACCTCTCCAGTGCGTGCTGATGGACGAGACATCGGTCCATTTCTACGACCCCAAGTGCCAGACGGTTGATCTCACTGGAGTCCGCCACGTTCTGCTCAGATCGACCGGCTTCGTATCAATGCGAGTGACAGTTGTGCTTGCTTTCAGTGCGCTAGGAAAGAAGCTGACCCCGCTGGTCATTTGGAAGGGCACAAAGCAAGGCAGCAAAGTGCAGAAGATCGGCACGATTTACGTCATGTTTCAAGAGCGAGAGTGGGTTGACAGTGCTGTTCTCAGCGAGTGGATCGATATGATGTTCCCTATAGTCCTGGACCACGGCAAGGGAAAGTTTTTGGTCTGGGACGCGATGCGAGCGCACATTTCCAAGGCGACCAAGGCCAAATGTAAAGCGAAAGAAGTCGGCATGTGTGCGATCCCCGGTGGTCTAACCTCCTACCTGCAAGCGGGAGATATCGGCACCTACAGCTCGCTCAAGGAGAAGCTGTCGTCGTTTATCAATTCCTGGAAAAGCTCCGACAAAGTCGACTACACGAGAGGCGGCAATACCCGCCCGTCCAAGAATGAAGCAGTTGCTCCCTGGGTCGCACTGGAATGGAAGGATGTTCCTGATACGGTGGTGCAGAAATCCGTGGCGGCGGCAGGCTACTCTGACGGGCTTACTCAATGTCACATCGCACGCCACGACGTGCACGGCGACATGTTTCGCATGAATCAGCTAGACCGAGAGCGCCACGATTTTGCTGATGTGCTTCTTGACCAGAGTTTGATTTACATCATTGATGAGTTCACAATCGAAGATTACCCTTGATACTTGTCACTGATTTAAAAATCCGATCAGAGACATTTTCTATTCCATGTCATGAATACAAGTCCCTTCTTGATATAACGCCCTAGTCAATTTGCTGGACCACTCACTATAACCATGGAAGACGATCTTTATTTGGCGGAATCCGTTAGTATGTCACCGAAGAACGCTGTGAGGCCCGAGATGAGTGCGTCGCATGATTATAAGGCACGAAGCAAGCCGGAGCATAAAATAATTCCATTGTTCGACGAATCCGGCGACGAGAACGACGAGCGTGAGCTGGATGATTACGCTGTTCGATGTTCATTACTTGTTTCTGTGCTTTTTGATTTATAAATCGGTAGAGAAGAAGAGCATGATGCGTAACCGGGAACAGTTTCCAAGACATCAAAATATGCCGCACAAGACGTTGGAATTGGTGCCTGCGACGAAATCGAGCGACTTTTCTTTCTCAAGTACACCCGGAAGTCCCACACTGTGCGTTCATACGATTGGTGTTGGTTCTATATCTCCGTACATGTTCTCACGTTAAATACTTGTGATGCGTGACCGTGTAGTGAAGACTCCATAGAAGTAGAAAGGTGTCAGATAGAGCGACGAGAAGAGCGCCGGTACATAGACGTGATGATACATCGACCGAAACGCCGCCTTTGACGCACCTTTCTTCTCTGGCTCGTGGGACGACTTCTTCGCTTGCTTGAAGGACTGCTCGGAGTAGCATCTGCTCAGGATACGCTCCCGCAGCTCTTTGGAAATACTGGCATGAAATGCGATGTCTCGAAAGATGAAGTGATCATTGCACATGAGTCTATCTATTGCTGAGTACATAATCACCTTTATTTATTTCTCCATGTACTTCGGTTCAATTCATGTTAAACCTGTATACTCGGGCGCGCATGGTCCCTTTGTCAATCATTTTGGTGAAATCCGGTTTTGCTGCACTCATGGCAACTTGCACGATGCAAATGGTGTGGGATACGAGAGCATGTCCGTATCTGGTATACAGGATGTAAAGCACGCTCCATAACGCATGCTGTTCCTGAGCTTATCGATGGCGACGTGGTAGAATTACAAGTGCAGTCACCATTCTTATTAGTAAACACCAAAGATTTATAATAACCTCTTATAACCGATTCTTTTCGCTAACAGTCAAACTAGCATCAATTAGTAATGCAAGTAGGTGAGAGTCTCTCTTCAGATTGAAATACACGAATGGTAGCCAGAAGGTTGCGCATACAACTCTCAGCTGAGCAGAAGCTAGCGCTGTATAGTCATCACATTCAGCACCAAAAAATTTCCTTGCGTGCGCTAGCCACATGTACAGGTTCAACATTCAACCCGAAGAAACCCTCACCAGCGGCTGCACTCTTGCTACTGAAACATCCAGTCATAGAAGAAGACGCCCGCTGCAATCCATAGTGTTTGGAAGGTAAACATAAGTATAACAGGATAAAAATGGAAAGGTATCTAGTTGATTAGCTGGCTTTGGATCAATGCTTAGATTCCTCATTTTCGAAACAAGCTTATCGATGTCTGCAGCAAAAAATTACGGTGTGACTCCAGCAGTTAACTAATGTGGCTTTCTTCACCTTGCAGAACGCTTGCTCAACTTAACGCGGCCGCTAAGATGCTCACGTTGTAGAGTTGCTCGGCTCTCTTGCCTAAGGATTCCACCCGAAATCCATCTACTTGCTCCAGCATTACGTCAAGTTTGTCCACCACGTAAGTGTCCTTAATTTACTCAGCTGACCATTGAACGATTTGATAATGCTGGCATCTTGTGCTTGCAGATGGGCTATTGTGTCGGGGAGAAGGAAGTGCAGCTTGGCGTACATTATGAAAAGTAGTCCGTCACATGGTGTAGCGACGCGTTATCAAGTAAAGGAAGTACGTGATGGTCCTGGCTACGCATCGTCTTGTTTGAGCACCCAAGTTAAGTAAGAAATCGTTGAGATTTCATCCAGCCATAGCTGCATTCGTGTAGTCTATCCCGAGTTCGGCAACCGTGTGGGCGCCAAAACACCGTGGCTTTTTCGCCGTGCCCACAAAAAGTAGCGGTACCTTAAAAGAGCCATCTGCTTTAGTTGTGATCGCTAAAGTGAGCCTCTTCATAATCTTCTTTCGTCCTGCAATGTTTGGACGCGACACAGAAGTCGAAGATGCCGTGCAGTAAAAGTAGGCAGACTCGTCCATTTTGAAGTTGTCACGGTTTCTGGGCTCTCTTGTAATTTCTTGTAGTTCTTCTCACCGTGTTTGAAGTCTACGGAGCGCGTTGATGCTGCTTATACTTGTGTATGACGTGGCTCCAGGTTGTGGCGCTCTTGAAACTACTGGATCCACCCATCCGAAAATACCACTTTCAATAGCTTGCTTTCTGAAGCGTGCTCCGCGTCTTTTACGAGCACGCATTTAATTCTCTCTGTCTTCACACGGGTCATTTAGCACGTCACTAAGGGCATTCTAAGCTGCTCGAAACGCTCGATTCATTGTACAGAGTCATCTCAAGGGGTGTACAGTACATACGCTGAGTTTTACTTTGCTTACATTTTGGCTTGAATATTGCTGTTTACTATTGAGAATGGTGACTGGATTACAGGTACGATCTAGTTTATATGTCAAGAAGCGTATTAATCTTTTGTGCAACTTTGATAGCGACTGAATTTCCTGATCTCGGACGTTACAGCATGCCGTACACAAACATTACCTTTCGAAAGAGATTTGGACTCGTACATGACGAGCACCATGATCGACGACGACATCCTCCTTGAATAGAGAAGCAATGGTTCGCGCCGATGCTCCCACCAGTCGGATTGTCAGTGTGATTGGAAGAAAGTTGGGTCTAAGGCTGTTTTTTTGTGCATTAAGTCATATCTAACTGTGCTTGCCGACAGGACTTGTGCTCAAAAGCAAGCAGATCATGAACTTAGTGAATAGGAGACTGGGCAAGCACACAAGTGAGGAATGGCTACGCGTAATGTTGGAAACATTTCTCCGACACGGCGAAAATACGTGCGTGCTCTTGGGGGAGGACATGGAGGTAAGCAAGCCAAACCTCATGTAGTCGGAGGCTCAGCGAAGCTTCTTCGAGGAATTTAGCGAGTGTTTGATCATGGACTTTACCCCTACACCAATAACTAGCGATAGTGCCTAGGTACGAACCAGAATGCAAAGCAACTCTATCATTTTTTTATTTGAGCAAATGTCTTTATTTATGTCTTTTTTAATTGGCTAAAATACTAATAAGTTGCCTCGGTACGACAATGACTGGCAGGGGCGTCTATGTCGCTGACTACCTGTGCCTCAATCAACGAAAAGACACCTTGAGGGCGGTGTTAAATAGCTTCAAATACCATAAACCAGCGCGGAAGAAAACGGAGACCTTTTTTATAGCCTAAAACTTTTTCTAGTGGGCAGTCCTCGAAGAGCTTTTCGTGAAAGCGAAACTACGCGGTCAGCATGAATCAAACTAATGGAATTACGTGGGTTTCCTGTCCAAACTCTATATTTCCGCGTGCGTAAATAGATATTTTTGTTTTAATTTAATGCACTGAAGTATTGCAGACATGTTTTGAGGACGGGAAAGCTGCACGTCGGTGTTGAGAAGCAGTCTGCGCTCGAGGTACATATCAGGGTGCTTATGTAACTACCGCACGAGAGGGAGTTCAGAGTGCGCGTAAGGAGTTCGTACGATACTCAAGACAGCAAGCGCCTGACATCCTCGTTTACTCCGAAAAGAATTGGATCTCGTGTTGGGGGATGTGGGCCAACTCTCGCCGTGGCAGGCACTTCTCGACGGGCAACATGACTACGTACCGAATCGAGTCAAGTTGGAGCCAGCTCAAAGGAACTCTTGGGAAGAAGAAAAGCACCGACAAGTGCATGGACGCGATGTGGCCGCATCAGCTTCGCGTTCTCAGCTTTTTTCATTGTGCACGCAATGCGGACAACGTATTCACGCGCCGCCCTGAAAGCTATTCACTATCCCTGCAGCAGGTTCAGCATTGACTAAGCAACTTCGCACTTATAAAAGTAATGGAATATTCTGACATGTACATGGTGATCCGAGAGCAGATCCACGAGAGTGCTCGGGGAGCGTGGCACACGACGGTGACTGGCCAAAGGAGGATATACACGCTCGCAGTAGAATTTGTCAATATTGTGCATGTCGACAGGTTGACATGGACTTGTACATGTGCACACTATCTGACGTGGCAAATTCCATGTCGCCACGTCATGAACGAAGCTGACGACTTCCTCATCCATCCGCAGTCTCCAACAACGAGCATTCAACCACGATGGAATTTTTTTCGCTGTACTGTTGTGAACGCGGCTCTGCTTCGTACGATCGAATGTCTCTGGCACATGGAAGCCCACACTAAGTCAGAACTTCGTGATCATCCTTTGAAGGTGTCGCTTTCAAGTGCTTGTAGTCTTGTCCAATTTAAAAGGCTGCCACTAAAGAAGTGGCAAAACATTACTGTCCTCCCCGAGTGGATAAGTACAACATCGTGAAGCACGCGCTAGATCCACTCGTTAAGCTATTCTTAAAGTGTCATCTGAGAAATTCTGCAGATGCATGGCAAAGCTCCACAAATATGTCGCACACCTTGTTAAATACTGGTCAGCAAATGCGTCAGCCGACGACGGCAATTCTGGTGACGAAAAAAAACGACGACGCTGAAGTGGACTACAATGAATCATGCGCGATGGGCGATGTGGATAGTGACGAACAACGCGTTTTTAGCCAGGCAATTCCGCATGATGACGAGTTGCAGATTGACAGCGGGAACGAATAGTATTTGCCACGGCGGATATCGGCGAAACTAGAATTAATAAGCCAAAAAAAATAGATCCACCAGTTCATCCATTTGAACACGCATCAAAATAAAAGCTTTGTGTGAATAAGAAGCTCAGAAAGCAAGCGAAACTCAACGTATGGCCCGTGCAACTCAGCTTCCAGCCATCTCAATTGACGGATAGTGAGACAGCGCAGGTCATGGAGGGGGTTCGGATGCAGGAGCCATTCTTTAGAGATGAAAAAAAGAGTTTTCTCAGGACGCCTCGAACAACCATACGTCCGCCAGTGAAAGTGAAACAGATATCCAGAGTTAATTTGAAGTGACACTAGTTCGCTTTGCGGAATGGGCAACGCAACGTGTCCGTGCAACCGAGCACAATAAAAGCAATGACGGTAATGAACGAGTTGTCCCAAAAAGAACTGTCACGATGACGAAGCTTTTAAAAACCTCATCAGAATGGAAATTTCCGCAAGAAAAGCACTCAAGGCAAGCAGCTGCTCGGGATCAAGGTGGGGCTGTTATGGAAACCCGCAACAATGTGGAGCTGGTGGTCAACGCGAGCAATAAATATCCTGTCCACTTCACCATCAAGCTGTTGAACTTGGCACTTAGACAGCTGCGACCGCATTTGAAAATCAGGGTGCTCCTAGCGATGAGCCGTACCACTTCGTCGTGCCGTTCATCATGAATGCACGCATGAAGAGCGCCATGGTCCAAGCTTGAAATCAGCCAGCCTATCGAGTGAAGAAGCCGCAATCTGTATCAACTTCGAGGATCGCACCAGCAAGTGGAGCTTCTTCGTCAATATCGACGCAGTATCGCCCATTTACTAAGTACTTGTTAGCTCGTTCCTTAATTTTTGTTTGCTTTTCTACTAACATAAATTTACTGGGTTTGTGTGTTTGTCCAGCGCTCTGATGAAGCAATCCACGAAGTTTTATTAGCAGTTGGCTCTCCTGCGCACGCACATGGCTGACGTGCGCTGGCTTCGTCATGATTGGAGTGTCTACGCGACAAACGATACCATCTCTTTCCCGAGCCATCATTTCAGCTCCATATGTCTATGAAATTCGAGATGGATCGCGTGTATCTGTCATCATGTTTGAAGTGGACGTTTGTGTCGGTTTCCATGCACCCGCTGGGAAGGGCCAACCCGCACGTGTTCTCCACGTCGTTTGATGAAATAATGGGGAAGCTCGCACGCGACAGATTCCTGTCGGACACCACGATGACGTTCAGTTTGCAAAATGTGAGTCTTTATTTGGACAAGTGCTTCGTGTTCGACCCTCTACGCATGACGAAGCGCGACTCAAATGTGCCTTCTCAGCACTACAATCACGTGAAGCTCATTGTTTTCTCCATTAATTCGAAAATCTCCACTGGGTGAATGCGATCGCCCGTCTGCAAACGATCGATGGTCGAATCAAAGTAGCGCTCTACGACCCGACGGACAACCCCGAATACCAGGACATGCTCGTAGCCATATGGGAGTCGTTTTTTGTGCCGTTTCTTCGGCGTTGGTACAAGCAGTACATCCCAAGAGTGACGCTCTCTGACCACATCGTCGTCGGGATGCTCAGCGCCCCGAAACAATGAGACGCTAAAACTGCGTGGTGCTGTGCGTTGCCCAAGCCAGCTGGTACATCAACGAAAACGGTTTACGTGGAACAGAAAGGCTTACAGCGCGTCGATACCGAGCTCACAAGTATATAAAAGCTAAATTTCTTCGCGTACTTCGGCTACGTATGCTCTGGGTGTTTTTCTGCTTGTCTTAGAGACAAAGATATTTTTATAGAGACACAAATAAAACAGATCACCGACATGCTGAGCGCGTGCTTTCTTTAACTCTGCATATCAGGTGTTAATAGTAACAGAATCACACCACGATTTCAGCAATCCTATAATCTTGCTCAAGTACAAGAAACACGCAAAAAAATAACGTGTTTTTTCTGTCAATTAGATGTGTAAGCACAATTAGTTTAAGACGTGATATTGTTTCGAAATGCGTAAAGAAGTTGCCCTTCTGTAGTGGTCGCAGATACCGAAGTGTTTTTCTTATTGTTAGCAACACTTCGTTAATTTGCGAAAACTGCAACACTTCGCGAAGTCCGACTAGAGACTACTGCTTAACCTTACAGTGAGTCCTTTCGGCCTAAATTGTATCAGACTGAAATGGTACTCGTATTTGACACTTTTAAGCAAAATACGGCCGAGCTTGCGGAAAGCGCAAAAATAGAGTACACTAAATTTTGTGTCTTCCAGTACTTGTATGAATGATACAATTGCATCAGTGTGAGCCAGGTAATCCGTGCGAAATCTGTTGCATTGCCTAATATTCAAGGCTTGAAACTCGGGCTGTGCATACCTCACAGAATTTTCCAAAATCAAGTCCTCGCCCGTGTTTGTTGCCTCCTGAAGGGCCGGCAACGAGGTACAGCAAGTGGTCACTTCACAACCGACCCTTTTCCTTTCGTTCAGCGAACAGCTTGATGGTGCGCTGCTTGTATAAGGCAATACAATACGAGTCCACCATCTTTTCCATAAAAGTCCAAGAGTAGGTGTCATCCTCTACCCGCTATCAATGCGCTGATTGAGGTATCTTGCAGCCTATCCGTGAAGAAACTCTACAAATCACGAGACCTTTTAATCCTCCGGCCAACGAAAACCACAAGGTCATTCAGCCAAATCAATCTTTACCAGCAAGAGCTGCTGTACACTTTCAGCACCAAGTCCCTTGATCGATCGAAATGCTCGATACTTATCTGCACTTTAGTGGAAGTGGTACCTTGATGAAGCGTGGGTCCAGTTTTCCCGTTTCATATACTTCCTTCGGTCCATAAATGTTTCGGAAAATCAGCTGCTCTTGAAGTCTCAAATTTACTTCTTTTGGCGTTAAAGATCTGCTCTGAGCTCCGCATTCCCTTGGTGCAACGTCACAGCCCCTTACCGCAACTCATCTCGATACTGTTTCTGCATGCGCTGGTTATTCGCCTGCACCTCCGGTTTCCAAACGCGGGCGAACGCACCATGTACTCCAATAAAAGAAATTTGAAGTCTGTTCTCCAATTCTGAAATCTACCCTTGCGCCTGGCCGTTGGACCTTTCCCAATAACACAAATCCACCACCAGAACCTTGACGAGCTCTTTCCATTGACTCCAGTTGTGAAGAGATCCTAGCCGGCTCCACCGCAATGTCACTGCCTCGCAACGACTCCACGAGACTTGGCCCACCACTTTCGCGAGAGTCCAAGTACTCCTCGTTGGTGCCCTTTCCGCGAGTGGCAACCTGCGCTCTTTCCTGCACGTAACACCTGCATAATCTGTGGTAGCGCCTCTGAAGTCCTCTTGACCGTCTATTGGGCTCATAATCTATAGATTCTTGGCAAGTGGTCTGAAAGAAGCATTTTTGCAGAGTGAGTATATCACCAATGTTTTACCCAAAAGATCGGCAAATGCTTCACTAGTTGCAGGATCGGGACTTCCTGTCCGGGCGCAGGGGTGAAAGTAATTGCGGTTATTAGATAAGGATAAAATCGAGGGCAATTTAATAATATATAGATATGGAAGACTTAAACGGTATTACAAGTTGTAGCAGGCTTTTCTTCTCTTTACCTCACACATGTTACACATCGAAAATTGTATACTTCTTTCAAATCGAACATTATCACACGCCAGCTCTTCTCTCGAACGCGTGAAGTGTGCGCAGAGCGCTGAGGAGTGGCGGCATTCCGTATCTGATAGAAATGGACTGAAGTATCCTAACCGAGCGGCCGGAAAAGCACAGAATGCTGATAGAAGACAAGCAGATGAATGAAATCGACGGAGCGAAGATAGATGCTTATCATTAACAAATATGAAGTCAAAAAACTAAATCACATTCTACAGTGAATCCTCAAAAGGCAAAATTATGAAAGTCGTTGACCTTCATCCTGTCAGCGCCCCTACAGTTTCCCAACTACAGAGAGTCGAGAAGCGCGTTCGCCTTGCTATACGTGCGCTTCCTCATCAGAAAGTCCAAATCCAGAAAGATATGAACGAACAGATAGTAGCCTACTGCGCGAGGTAGGTCATTCACGTCACACTAGGCAGCCGAAGAAGCTTTAATATCTACTGATCGTCTGCGTAAATCAATCTAACAACAAAGCACAAGATGCATTATGTGGTGATATGTCGTATATATATGCGGTAACTGCGCACCGGGGCTTGAATTACATCCATTTCATTCCGAAAGCATTGTTGCAATTGATGATGAAAGAGTAGAGCGAACGCTTTTCGTCAAGAATAGAATTAGGCGAATAACGAGGACGTCTAGGTCACCCGAGAATCAATGATATATTATATTACGACGTACTAGTGTTCATAGAGTGGAAAAGTTTATGATATGACGTTTTGGATACGTGATATTTGGACTTGGTACTCTGAGCAAATTGATCTCAAATTGGTTCATTACAGATGTGCCAAATACAAAGTAGTCCCAGCTTGTTTCGCCGACGTCAACGCCTTTTAAATCGATTGATAAGCTCGCACCGTTGATGTTGAATACAAGTGCTTGATATTTCATCGAAGGTAATTCCGTGAAATGTGCGGTAGGTAGTAAAAGTTTTTTTATCCCGAGAGACAGAAGAATGATATTTCCACTCACTTCCTTTCTATGACCACCAGCAACAATCATACTTAACGTGGAAAATGGTAGTGTCCAAAGTAAACTGTCTTGCACTACATCCACACTGACAAACGGCGGATTATTCGCAATTTTGATTTTCTCATGTAAGAGAAGACGCCCACGCAGATACTGAAACTGGAACGTGCGACAGTTTGAATCAGCCCCGTATGGCCATATATGCAATACGTTATCCCGAGGTATCCATTCATGTGTTTCCGAAGCTCGCTTGCAACTGAAACGAGCACCTTGAATCAAAGTATCAAGAATAACAAGGACTGCTTTGCGATCGTCTACCGCGTGGCAGGTTACAGGAGCAGCGAAAATACAAGGTTCGCTTATGGAACGTGTAATACTAGTCATCCAGATTAGAACATGGATAACACAAGCTCGACCTCGTAAAAATACCATTTTGATGATGAGGATAACTGACTGAGGCAAATCGAAATTCGAAATGAGAAAATATAGAGCTCTAGAATGTCATATAAACATTGTGGAGGGTACTCGCTGTAGTGTAATGATTACAAAGAAACAACAACGCGTTGAGGCTAAAACCACTCAAATCCATTGTTCGTGCGTTGGGGAATGCCAGTATGAGATTTATTATTTCTACCCGGTGATGCGGTATGCCAAATATAATCTGTTGGACAAATTGCGACAACCCCAGCTCAATATATGGCTTTTCCGAGGTGATTTATAGTTGAAGACCAATACAGCTGTGTAAAGGACGGAGAACCGTGCCATGTTCCTCGGAGCATGAGACCATCTCCAAAGCATCTCCAAAGCATCTCCAAAGCATCTCCAAAGCATCTGAATCTGATTCATCATTCCTACAGTTGGTATTCTAAATCCTAATGACTTTTT
>CACSLJ010000213.1:0-44640 GCA_902706625.1 Albugo laibachii | reverse complement strand
ACAACTTCGTGCTGTGGAACTCGTGCTTAAAGCATCAGTATGGAGCGTCCGATCAGTTTCTGCATTAATGTTTCTGATCTTTCGGCAGAAAAGCAAACGCATCCTTGCATACGCACTATGTCAAAGTATCATGGAGCAGTAATTTTGTGATACATTGAGTGTTATATCACAATCTTACTATAAAGAGCTTTTTTGTTACGCGACGGCATCAGATCGGTAGAATAAGGCTCTACTTTCACTTACGCCTGAGTGTTTCTTTTATATGATAGAAGCATATTTGGCTCATACAAAGATGCTGGGGGAAGACTTTCAATTCGGTGCGGTCTTGTGCGAGAGTAGATAATGTGTATAAATCGTCGGTAGTGCGAAGACGGAGATCGCAACTTCTGTCGAGTCATAGATTCTTGTCGACAATCTCGGGAGGCATTTGGGTTTTCGACCTCAATAATGAGGGAGTGTTCCTTGGGAGTCATAAAAGTGGGCCATGTTCAACATAGCTGGGATCGGCTGTGGACGGCGGAGTATGTGACCAAAAACATCCATAAAGACTGCGGTAAGTGAATGCGGAGTGGTCTCGTTTCACTTCTCTTTTAAAGGCTCACGTTGCTGATGTGGTGGGGATAGTGAATACGAAGTACACGGCGGAGATGATGAAGGTGATACGCTTTCAAGATCATCAATGGCACTTCCTTTGAAGACTCCATGTGTCACAGTTGTATAGCGAAATAGGAAGCATATAGACATTGTACAGTCGGAAGCGTAATCGTTACGAAAGCAGATGGAGATGGATCCCAAATTTCCAGAATCGTTTGAAGGCCGCTTCTGCGTGGGATTTTCGAAGCTGCGTATCCTTGAGATAACCAAGCAGGATCTAAGTTTGCGAATGCTACGCCAAGGTTCGTTGGCCACGTTGGTCGTCCGAGTAATAGCCGTTCTTTCAGTTTGGTCCACGTTGATAATAAGCGAATATGACCGGAAAACCGTTTCCGCACCAAGAAGAATATGCTCAAGGCAAGCAGGGTCCATTTTATCCCGCCGACGCGCTTGATCAAGACAATGAGCTTCATGCCATGGAGCTAACGGCTTTAGCATCATCGGCAAGAACGATTGTGTTGACTTCGCGCATTGAAACATGGAGTAGTTGACACAGTCCTGAAGTACCGTCTCCAAGAAACCCAGCGTTTGGAAAATAAAATATAATATTTATCAACTGATCATTTCCCACAATAATAGTTATTCAATACAAGGCGATCGCAATAATAAATAACTGCACAGTACAATAGTTATTGCTTCTATTCACAACTCACATGTGAATGATAGCGCTCAGGAATTTGGTGCAGTGTAGATGGCATGGCCGACCAACTCGACTGCCCTGGGTTCAAGTCCCGCCATTGCCAGATTCCCGAGCTAATCGGCCAATCCTAGAAATGCCAAAAGGAGGTGATTTGACGTCTCGCTGTGGCATTTCTATATAAGAAATCCTTGCTTAGACAACCCTGGAAATGGTGGTAAAGAGCCATTTATATTCCAAGTCATTTTCCAATTTTTTTGTTCTGTCAGTGAGAAAATGGTTATGTAGTCACAAAAACGCACTGATGCAGCATCCAAAGTGCATGCAATACACTGTCAAGGAGCTAGACGTCTCTCTCGTTAAAGTGATGATGGCCCCCACATATTGCGCTTTGCTCCAAGAAACCTCAACATATCGAAGTTTGCAGGCAGCAGAGCCTGGCTCTGAGACGTCAGGATCAGCTTGTACTGGGAGATTAGCTTGAGCAGAGGCTTGAAAGAGCTTTCAGATTCTTTCAAAACGAAACCAAAGGCTCTCGAATACCTCGTGAATACTTGGCTTATATATAAGGAACGCTTTGTAAATGCGTGGACGTCAATTTATCTGCATTTTGGGAACAAAGCTACGTCTTGAGTCGAAGGGGCCCATGCTTATAGTAAAACGTTCCTGCAAGTATCAACACGGGACCTGCTCTTGGTGCTCAACAAGCTGACTCTTGCACTTGTGCATCAGGTTAGAGCCGAAGAAACACGTCGCAGAGAAGAAAAGTTACTTTATTTGAATGGGTTGCCGTCAATTTTCACTCCGGTATGCGGGATGATATCAGCCTTTGCGATCAAGAAGTGTCTCGTGGAATTCAAGAGAAAAACAGAAGAGAGAGGTGGTTGCACAATGGTGTTCACCTCTACCATGGGGATTCCTTGTGCTCACAAGTTGAAGAAGATAAAGGATAGTGGGAGCACAGTGACAAAAAATGTTTTCCATGAGCAATGGCACCTTGATTGGCGACACGAAGCAATGGTAAGACATTTATCTTGTAAATTGTGTATTCGATCCATGTTATTTGATCCACGTTAACTTCTGCGATTGTGTTGTATTATAGGACGCAAACGATGAAACTGGGGCCGTTAGTGTGAAAAGGATCGTGCTTGAAAAGAAGTTGAATGAATTACCAGGTGACCAACAAAAAGTCCTGCTGGCCCAAATGACTCAGCTGGTGGAAGGGCACAGCACAGTGGTGGAGATGAGAGCTCCTGAAATACAAACAGAAACCCGCGGTCGTCCTCCTGGTTCCCGTAACCTTCCGAAAAGCAGCACAAAGCGAGACTTATCCAAGTTCGAACATATCGAACAGGTGGAGTCTTTGAAAAAAAGAAAGTGTGGGCGCTGCGGTCAAGTAGGGCACAATAAACGAACTTGCCTATTGCCTCATATGCATTAAGAAATCTTTAGACAATTTGTATATATTTTTACCACTACAATTATCAACGAAGTGGGTGTGAAGAAAGAGTGTGAATATAGTAATTCCCTAAATAAAATGCAAAATTATTGTATCATATTATGTTATCCAATCGTTGAAGTAAACCACGTCAGAAGCGGGGAGAGGGCATCCCCATGGTGCAATATTATTACTAGCAATATTGAAATAGTATTGGAGACCAAGCCGGGGTTGAAGGGTTGTGCCGGTAAAGAGCACCCAGGTGGGATGAAATCGGACGGGTGAGGGGTAGGGGCTTGCATCAAGAGGGGCGGGTAGGTTTTCGATAGCGCTGGCTCAGCAGCACAAAGGCCACGCGCAAACGCGGCCACGCTCGGTTACGACGACTCGGGCGTGAGGACGGTTTTCGTCTCGCATCATGGGCAGTGAACGGACTGTCCAAAGCTCTCCTCACCAAGAGGCGATCCGAAGAATGAATCCATGTTCACGAAGCATGATGGGCACTGGTTGACGCCACCAAGTATGCCACCTCACCCGACGCACGGTGATTTGCTGTCTGACTTGGACATCGTTTTGCTTCTGGTTTCTTATCTACCCACTGATCAATGTCTCAACACAGACTAATTACGGGCTCCATTCACACACAGACTAAATGTGAATGGCAGCATTTTCATATTACGGTAAATAATCTCACACAAAACATGTGAGACTATTTTGCGTATGAGACTAATTATCAACACAGACTTATTGTGGTGATCACTGTACCAACTTGCTCATCTTCATTCGAGTTACTCGATCCCTATTCCAGTTTACTCAGTCATTTCAATTTGTTGATACCGTAATTCTCTAGTCAATTGTCGTGTTCACGTAATTGTTGTACCGCGAGTTTTAGCGAATCAATAAGGTGCATTGTTAAAAAAATTACAACACGAGTTATTTTTCACATCGTCGTAAATCCGATATTCTGCGATTGTCGACTGCAAAGGTGGATGTAGTCGACAAGTTATCATGAGCAAAGCGAATGGCAGGAGAAGGACGCAAGTGCGTGAAAGGGCAGCGCAGAAAGCCAAAGCAATATAAGAAGGATGGGCACTCGTTCGGATTAAAGGTTGCTGTATTGAAGAAATTAGACACGGCGACAATATAGGAGACGATAGAGAAATTCTTCCAAGCTCTACCAGCCGCAAAACGTCAAATGAAGTGCCGTAACATCAAGCGCTGTCGTCATCAACGAGCTAAGATTGAGCGCATGGAAGCGAAGCAGCGGCCGGAGAACAACCAGCGCGAGCGTCGAGAAGGCACAGCGACATCACTAAGTGTGGAAAGCGAGCACAAGGTTGTTGCTTGGATAAACGAGCGGCGCAAAGATGGCATCCCGGTCTCGTTGACAATGCTGCGCGTGAGAGCAATCGAAATCGCTGAAGAGACTGAGGTTGACGGTTTCCTTGAGAGCTGGTCGTGTTGCCACGCCTTCATGCACCACCCCAAGCTGTCGATACGAGCCAGAACGCGCCAAGGCCTGGTCACCACAGGTGAGGCTGAAGCAGCGATTCACAGTTTCAGGGAACTCGTGCTACACACAAAAGAGCGACTCGGAATCAGTAAGGTGTACAAAGCAGACCAGACCGCCATTTGCTTCGAGTACTTACCGAAGCACACGATCTCTGCTCGAGGAACGAAGACCGTGTGGGTGCGCTACGCTGGAAAGAATAAAGAATGGCTCACTGCGATGTTGTTCGGCGATAGCGATGGCAACAAGTACTTGCCTTTCGTGGTAGTCAAGTCAAGGCGATCCAAGAACGATGATCAGCAAGCAGAGAACGACATACATTGCCGCCGCTTCGGTCGACGCATGTGGTGTGACATTCTCCATACGCCGGATTTATCGCACTTGCAAATCTACGGAAACACGAAGGGTGGTGAAACGAGCGACTTACCGGCTGCGAGCGAAGTGGATCTCCGAGCTCCGCGTTCGGATCAAGAACAACGACAAAGTCGTCGCGCCACGACCATATGATGTGATGAAGTTGTTGGTGGAGGCGTGGAGCGCGTTCTCGTCACATACTATAGTCAACGGCTCTAGAAAGTGTCGGTTGCTGCCGATCTCGATGGACAACAGTAGCGCTACGGATGACGCGGATGGTATTGCTGATGTTGTCGTTGAGGGTGGCCTTCTTGATGCTCTTGTTACGAGGCGAGTTGTCGAGCCGGGTCGAGTACGCGATGAAGACGACATGGAATGTACGAGTGACAGAGAGGAGATCCAGCAATCGCAGTGAACATTCTGTATATAGGAGCTTACACAAACGAAGTATCGATTAGTATGTTTCAATCAGCATTTGCCAAACGTGAACGCTTACCTTGTGTTAGACGCGATGATCCTTTCTCGTGGCTACCATTGGACACACACTCGCACATGTACATGCTCCTTTCCTCTAGGGTTGGGGCAAATGCATTTTTAGTGCACATAACTACGACAATTAACTTGAGGATTACGGTAGTAACTGCCAGATTAACAAGCTGTTTTAATTCTTGTGAGCAAATCGAATTATTTGTTACCAACTTTGAACAGACTGTGTCACTGCGGAATTACACACTTACTGCTTTTGAGACCTAGTGAAAACTTTCTGCCTAAATGAGTGCCAATCACATCAGGTCCAACATTCGCTGTTACGGCTAGAATAATACTTACAAGGTTTCGCAGCTCGTCAGAACATTATGGTATTCATCGTTGAAGAAAGCGATCACTACATGGAAACGCACGAAAAGAAAGGTATGGCAGATCTAAAGACACATGCGGAACAAGCTGGACGTGATCAAACTTCAACGGCAGTCAGAGGACATGCAAACACGGATTTATGATCTCTTGAATCAAGCGAAGTGAGAGACAAAATCTCGAAGCGCACGAAAATCGACACTTGAGAAGAACGACAACGATAATCTGAACATAGAGGAAAAAGGGAAGCTGACTGGGACTCAACTTTTTGTATACATTCGATCTGCATTGGATGCGGGTAAACTAGAGGAAATTTTTTGATATTGTATGGACCACATGAATACAGTCAAAACTTGCCTGAAACCTGCATTAAGACCTGCCTAAGAGAGCAGAGAACATCAAGCTTAGATTATTTTATGGATGCGTAGAAGTCGTAACGATAAGCAGTGGTATGAAAATGCTTCCGGGCGACCCAGAAAGAAATGTGTATCCCCTCTACTTTCACTTGAGCTCCTACATTGCGAAGAACACTGAAACACCCCGTAGCAGATTCGACATACATCGTTATAAGTATATTGAGAGGCTATTGTCAACATCGGTCGCTCAAAGTTATACGAAAATTGGTGGTGGAATTGTACCTTGTCCGTTGGATTCCTGGAGTCCCTTTTTCTGCGTGCAACTGCCGGTACAGCTCTACTTCATGGGACGATTGTTTGGCCTGTTGAAAGTGCGCCCAGCATGACGATGTCTTCGATGTTTTCTTTTCAGAGTTCTACAAGGATCAGCTTTTTCGTTCACCCAGCCTGCAGACGTTCGCACGGGCAAATGACTTGGTGGAGAGGAAATATGAGTTGAAGAGGTATGCGGAAAAGATATTCCATATAATCAAGAATTATTCCAGTGGCGCTATTAGATATATGGCGACGCCTAAACTTTTCCTGCGCGGGTTCGTAATGTTGAGAATTCGAGGATTATGGTAGTGGTAGATAGAAGCCAATGGTTTGAACTTGATGAGATGGAGAGGTGCATTTCTCTATACCCCGTACGTACTTGTTCACACCGACCTTGAAAGTACATCGCAGAGGCGTCGATACCTGAATGCACCATAGAATCATGAATGGTTCCATCATTACCATGCTCAATCATTTGAAAGCATCATGCGAGAGTCTTTCTATATTTCGAGTAATAGATGGATTCACTACTGTTGTAAGTTTCAGTCTAGGCTTCAGAATTACAATGAAGCAGAAGCAACCAGAGTGCCTTAAATAATGATTTTGTAAATAAAAATCTTTCACCCGTTTGAGTCGCACAGTTCCTCGAAATAAACGCAACAAAAAAATTCCCCCACATCATCGTAGCAACATGCATTCTGGGTGCAATTGAAGCAGTTTGAGTTTCTGCCATGACGATACTTGTAGCCTTCTGTTTCCAAAAACGAGTGATATTAATTCCCTAGGATAATTCCGGAATACTTGGAATTTTGTCAATTAGGTCTTTAATGCGGAATTCATCTTAAACATAGATTTGACCTTGACAGTTGTCTATCGTTCTCACGACTTAATCCATTTACGATGTGGAAAACTGCCGGATTTTTAAAGAGAAGGTGGTTCCTCCATTTTTTCCAACTCGTAACGTTGTTCAGATTCAAATGAAACGCATACGCCGCCCTAGATTACTTTGAAAAAGTTTTGAAGCCAAACAAGTACAATTAGTATTCAAATAACCTCCAATGACGCAATGATAGCCTTCAAAACATCAATACGGGGCAAGCTAACACTTCATCAGTAGAAGCTTCATTTTCTTGGTTTCCGTTTACCTCTACGATATCAACGCTTCCTTTTAATGTATAACGAGTCATTCGTTCCATCCTATATCAGCATTGTCCTATCTTAGCTATGGAGCCACTGTCCTACAATTCAGTACAAGTTCCATACTCGTCGTCAACAACCACTCAACTTCAGTAACCGTCTTCTTGGAAGCTGCGAGTCACCTAGGTATTGATACAGGCATAGATGGCAGCCATGCATTTTGATCAATTGATAAAGTATCTGTGTTTACATTGGAACATGGCTGTCCAGCAAGATGCGAGAAAATAATGAGCCAAAAGGGCTTACGATGCTATCGTTCATTTCGTGATCCCATAAGGCTACTCACGTGAAGAAAAGCCGCACATAAAACAGCTCCTGAATCTTTAGTCCGGTGTCGATGTCGGAGATTGCGTACTATACACCGAAGTAAGGGCGGTCACAAATTTCTGCTGACTTCATTGCATTGTGAATTAAATGCCAATGCTGCGCAAGATGCGTAAGGAGCTCAACGGCGAGATCACATCGATATGGTTGGATTTGGACCTTGTATGATAAAAATAGTCAGAACATGATAAAACGTTATTGCGAATAATACCACTATCGTTAACAGTGCGATCGCAAAGCGTCTCATCATCTTCAAAAGAAACTGGTGTGATTATGCCTGCATGAAATCAACGTTGCATTCATACTTGCAAGTGGAGGCATCCTTCGATCTTTTTGAAGTTGACGCTTTCAACTGACAAGTCGCAGTATACACCTCATCATTTTAATCCTTTTACTTTACTCCGCACTCAATTCGACTGTGCGAGATATGCGGCTCCACTACATCGGTGGCTGGTCCGGCAATGTATGCGCCCTGGTACCCGCTAGCGTCATGTTACACAAAGCAAAGCACTTCTGCCATGTGTGTGATGATCAGGAATTACTTACACATTCGACCCGTCCGATATTCCTTCCTCAAAACAGCCTCTAGAATTGACGGTCTTCAAGGGAACAGATTGTTGTTACCCAACCAAAATATACTG
Source organism: Albugo laibachii (assembly GCA_902706625.1). NCBI lineage: Eukaryota > Oomycota > Peronosporomycetes > Albuginales > Albuginaceae > Albugo > Albugo laibachii. The sequence continues at coordinate 36,362 of CACSLJ010000213.1, read as the reverse complement.
TAGCTTCAAGTGACTATGCCTATGACTTCCAAGCCTGCGAACCAAGGATAGATTTCCCTTCATCAATTGTTACATCTCAACCGCTTACAGACAGGTACCAATTAAGTTATGCACCATCCACACAGTAAATTCCTCCAAATCGACTCCAAAGTACAAATGTAGTGAGACCACTCTACTGAGTCCATTCCATCAGCTTCATAGTAGCACATATAATCTGAATGGCCATGTTTCGCTTGATATGATTGCGTGAGCATGCAAGTGATTCATAGCACCAAGATGATTTCGCATTTCGTTGTGTAATTTTTACGTTACACTGTTTGTCACCAAAGATGCACTCATTTTGCTGACAAAGTAGAGTTGAAATGATACATGAGAATATCGTACGAGCATGGTTGATATGTTGCATGTGGTTGTACTTGAACGCATACAAGAATTGGGCCGTGTAAATCAGCATTTGTTCTCAAACAGCCGTGTACACTTCATGCATGTTAAAGTCGTAGTCGGCATAGTTAGTTGTCGAATTCAAGCAGGCACTCTTCAATCTCAGGGCATGAGATCAATTCTGAATTCACAGCCGTTCAGCCAAAATTACCCCGGATCTTTATATTAGAGCATGAGCTTGGTGTAATACAAACGGTTGTGTCTCATACGGTTGTCGAACAGACATCCCACTCAGCCAAAAGAAGCTTCCTATTTTCAATTCATCTCAGACCTTCATTCAATTCATGTTTAATAAACGCTCATTAAGGGGGATGCGGAGAAGCCCCCAGTGGCCTTGGGTGCAACGCGGGATTCGGCCTATACTATCATATAATAGTGATGGATTATGACAACGTGTGCCTCCTAACATGATCTCTTCAATACGCGGAAAAGCGTACAAATGCTTTTTTAATTGAACGTGGATAGTCGGGCCCATTGTAACGCTTTGTGATGTCTCACTATCTTAAACTATAGAGCCGAACTTTCTCCATATGATACCCTGTTTCGCTATATTCGATCAAGTATTCCATGCTTAGAACGCAAAAGGTCCCATAAGCATATCATTGTACACATTTGAGTGTGGTCATCGGGTGATTGGTCTCCTGTTTCTCGTCTCTTACCTATAGATACACCAATCGTGCGATCAAGGCATATTTGCTACGTCGATATCGCAACAAGTTTTGTCTGTAGAGATGGTCCCTACATTGCAGAATTGCAGAGAGTACACTCGTCGCTCGCATTCTCTCAAACTTTCTACAGGCTCACTTGTAATGCTTCATCAGGCAAGTTGTATGATTGCATACGGATTCAATGTTGCATCTATATTTTAGACTCAACTCGACTGAATTTTCCCAAATTTACCTGTATTATTCGCTTCCACTTTTCGTGACTTTGAAGTATTCAGAATCAAACCTTGTGTCGATAATGACGGTGTAACGCTGCAAAACTGAAAACCCAAATACCCAGGTGTCATTTTCTGGGAATACAACAACTTCGGCGGTACAGACGTCACCATTTTTGTAGACATAGTAAGCAATGTCGATTTCCACTCGTTTATTTAGATAAGTCTTTATGGCGAGACTACGGAATTGTTCGGGGTTGTCTTGAATGCGTTGCTTGATAACTTTGCAATTTGCCTGAAGATAGCCTTCATTTTCGTTGAATCCCTTATCCATGAGTTGTTTTGAGACTTTGGCATAGAAGTTCGATGGAATTCCTATAGCAACATCACCAAAAGCAAATCTTACCTTCTGTTTTGGATGAGACTTGCCTCCAATATCTACGTATGTCACATCCATGACATTCATTGAATTCAATTTCACAATAGGATGTAAATCTTTGAAGTAGAGTCTATATACTTCATCCCATTTATGTGTGGAGGAGTAAATCCGTATATTCTTTTCGATATAATTTATAGGATTCATAGTAGCTGTAGTCGAATTGGCAGTCAGCTCGTTCATATCAATCCACTGATGTAAATGTCTCCATCCAAGTTTCCACCCAGTGTTGTATGCAACGTAATGAAAAAGATGCACACGATACGCTATCACACCATCTTCGAAATCACCGCCTTCTGGTGTTAACCAGGTTTCACTTGGAGTGTGTCTTTGCGTGTTCGCTGTATTGTCACGTCCATAAGTGGAATTCTGAACGACTTCATCGATCGACGAATCAGCTTCGGATGATTTTTGTTTAGAGCTGCCGAGGACGAGCGTCACAGTATACAAAGCATCCTTGTTATCTGGATGTATGAGTTCACCAATGTCTGTAAATTTTAATGGAGGTTCTATTTCAACTTCCAATCCTCTGTGCGCGACGTATCCTAAGGATCTTTTGGGATAGGAATAAATTCCATGTAGTCATGAAACGCAACGCGGCCGAGTGCTGGGAATGCTCCAAGCACTGCAAGAATGCACATTTCCTGCTTGAGAAGCCTCATCCTCTTTCGATTATGATTCACGATAATTATTATGTGCTCCAGTATGAGAGCTAAGAGGTTACTAAGCACATGGAATTCTTTTTTCAAGCTTGGTTCAAAGTAAAACTCTTAAAGTTACATTCAAACCTGTAAGATGGCGTGTATTGGCCACTCTCTCGAGAAGGTGTTGATAGGGCAACGTTTTTATATAGAAGTCGTAGCGATTCAGTATCGAACTCGTACTTTGTGAATTTTGGGCGGACAAAAGCAGTATCAAATACCGCACAAGCTGCACACTTTCATGCGCTTTGTAAGCCTCGGATCAATAGCTTGCTTGGGTAACAGCTTTTTTGTTCATAGATTGCTGTTATTCCATGCACTAAATATAGAAGCGCACTTTCCACATCCAAGTCCGGCAGAAAGGTGCTAAGCAAGCCTTTGTCAGGTTGTATGCCAGAAATCCAGCACATTGACAACGTTTTTTTACAGTAATTCGTAAGGAATGGGAACGGCACTTACTTACTCGCCATATGGCTTAAAATAACTCCGTCGAAGGCTACAGCAAGCAACAGAAATCGCAGAAAGTCTCCTGACTATTATGGCGTGCGTTCATATCTGATCCTCGGAATGGAGAGACAACGACGTATATGATTCGCCCATGACCGAAGCCACATCGCTCTGAACGCTCGTGTGAAGACCCTGTTCAGCTCTACATCGTGTTTGTTTGATCTATTCAGTGCACCCAAATAGTGGTTTGTTGGGTCATACTACAGATAATGTAATGTGCTGGTGTTTCGAAATAATGTGTATACTTGCGACGGCGTGGACTTTAAGCTTGTCAATGTTCTTACATAAATGTGGACAAGCCGCCCACTGAATTCGCGACTTGCTGTAAAAGAGAAAGCAAATACAAATGAAACAGAATGCAAATTTACTCGATCTGTGTATCAGCCGTCTCTTCCATATTGCAGCCCTTCTAACTATAACAATAGTCAGATGTAATTTGGTGCAACAAACAAGGCGGTAAGGCTTAATGACTGCAATGAATCCATTATTACCTTTCCTTTATCGATCGTTCTGAAATCGTTTGAATTTTACACTGAAAATGAGCCCATAGGCAACAGCCCATTCTAACACTCGCATAGATACTGATACACTGTGCTTCTAATCCACACGTTTCATAAGGCGCAAAGAGTTTTCAAATTCTAAGCAGTGTCTAATAACTAGAGCGATAGGTGAAAATTCAAACGAGAACTGGTCCCAAGTACTGTGTCAGAACTGGCGAAAACACCTCATAAATAAACGTGATTGGGCGATTTCGATACCGAAAGAAATAAGTTCGTCCCCAGAACGGTCCAGAGCATCCAAATTGCTTCTCCAATTGAGCACTTTCCCCACAAAATACGCTCTGTATATCACGATACAGTTCTAATTTCTGTTCGGACACATTCTGTCCGATAGGTACCGACACATTAGGAAATATAATGTCGAGATCGTTTTCAGAGGTCCACGATGCTGCATAGCCGAGTGGTTGGGAAGAATTATGTAGCCAGACTTGTCTTTGTACCCTTTGAGGAGCTATTGTTGACTGAATTGCATCGTATGCGAGTAAAGCCATCTTTTCATTGGTTTCGAACTGCTGCATTGTTTTCATTGAAATCACATCCACCTGAGTCGGTAGTCCAGTCAGTAACGCCAAATGCTGTGTGGGCGATCCATTTCCAAATAGAAAAAGCTTCCAGGTACTGGAAATGCTGCGATTGCTCGTGTGTTTAGAGTCGATGGACGACAGGGAAGCAAACTGCAGCTGTTCTTTTGACCTCATTACGAATTCAATGTGCTCGAGAACGTACCAGGAGCTGTCGCGCTCCTCCTGTGGCGAGCATTGCGATATTATACAAGACTTCATCTTGAGAAATTCAATGGTGATGCAAGCATACCGTGATATGTATTTATTTCGAAGTAAATGGCTATATATGTAATTCTTTTATTATAGGCCTGGAGACGAAATGCGACGCGATGGAACGGAAGAATGGAGACATATATTTTACACGCAGGGAACAAAATTGACATTGGGAACATCCGCCATCTTCTCCAGCTCACGGAGTACCGGCATATTGGCTACCTTCCATGAATCCAGTAAAAGCCCGGCCTTTGTGCCATTTGCCAGGTCGGGAGTTCGATAGGGGTACACGGCATCCGGGTTAAATTGCCACCAGAATCCACCTGCTAAGCCTCCGGTTCGATTTTGCATCTTGGATATCAATATTTCAATGATTCGAGTTGAAGTCTTCAATTTTGTTCGATCCAAAGTGCCCACAAGCCCGCCGAAACTGGACAGTACCACAGCTGAGCCGCTAGCTAAAGCGCTTCCAAACATATATTCCATGCTCAACTCGACATTCTTCTTCAAAGTCGCGTTAGAGGATTCCACATAATCCGTAAGTAATCCACCTTCAGGTGTTCCACCACTAAAGAAGAAATCAAGTAGCTGGTACGAGCTGGTAAAATACTTTGGAGAATACACAAGTTTGTTCGTTCTTCTCAGTTCAATTGGAGCAGTAGCGACACCAGAAAGATCCGAGCCAGTAAAGTATTTCAATCGGACCAATTTCTCGGATCCATCTTCAGCCACAAAAGCATTCCGACGAGAAGGACCTTCGATTCCTTGAACAAACACCAGCCATCGAGAGCATTCGCGAATCACATGATTGCCCAAGGTCGTTGCAGCTTGCGCCCAATCTGACTCTGATTTATCACCCCACGTTGCCATCGATAAACTATCCTTGAGATCAATTCCAATCACATTATAATGCTTTCCATTACAAAGCTCATTGGCCAAATTGGAAATTGCTTTCTGGATATCCGCAAGTTTGATGGAGGGACCTTCCCAGAGACCTGTTTCTTTGACCAGAGCCGATAAAACTTGAAAATTGAGAACAACGCCAATGTGATACACGCCCAAGCCTTGGATGATGGAGCTCAATAATGGAATGTATCGAGAGGTATCCAGCGCGCGATTCGAATTGGTGTTGATTAAGGTTTCGTCAGGGACCACATTACGCAGTGCTGCATCCACTGATAACGCCAGACGAACTGCATTGAAGCCATTTTCTGAGAGGAAGGCTGCGTACCGCGTCTGATACGAATAAGATATGAGGATGGTATACGTTTATAGAGGTATAGAGGATGGGAAGTACCAGTGTGTTACCATCCTTGTCTCCGTCCCATAACCCTTTTGGGACGTACTTATTGTCTTGCATTCCGAGCCAATTTACACCTTTTAAGTTCATGATCACTTCACGCCCACTTTTGAATTGCGCTACAATTCGGTTGTTTTTCGTGATATAATTTGGCTGTTCGCACACTATAATATATATCATAATTATAAGGTGTAAACATACTAAAAAGAGAGTGCTTACTCAAATCTTGGTACTCGGCGGGGTTCAGTACAGCAACATCAGGGTCAGGTTGCGGCATTCGGCCATCGGCGATGCGATCGCCTGAGCCATACAGATCGAGAATCGCAGCGTCACTGGCAGTATCATGTTGAACATCGTTCCGCTTTTGTATTCCAAAGTACGTGAGCCCTCCAATTGATCCTGCAAAGAATAACAATAAGCCGAGAGCGCCAGGCCAAGTCTATTCAATTTCAGAGTGAGTTTATAAATTCAAACAGGTCGAAGGAGGAGTACCGATCGTCGACCACGATATTTGACTGCTTTCCCTGGAAATTCGGAAACGACATCGGCAGTGGCGATAATGCGCTCCACTTCAGAGGTTCTCGCAGCGGAAATAGACGGTCGTCCGGCGGTAGAGCTTGCCATCGTTTCGGATGAATCAAGAAAGAAGAATGTGCGTCGAGTAAAGACGTATAAGCCGTTCTTTACCCTGTAATAATTTGTCACAGGTTGAGGAACCAATTACATTATGTAATTTGTGTTATAGTATACGCATTTCCTTTCCGCAATGAACCCTATTGCGCGGCGGTTGCTGGAAGGTCGCTCTTCCCATACCCGTGCAAATTACTACCTCGCAGGGCTAGGGGAAATAATTAGGCTACACAAAAAGTACAATTGTACCCTCATCCCATCAAGGTGTTTGAAACTATCTGTGCATAATATCCATTTTATAAGATATCCTATCATATCAACTGTCACAGGCTCTTAGCATCTGGTAAAGGGCCAGCCGATCCTTTCCACTTACTTAGGACATGTCTACTGGATTCAATCGTGCGATTTCCACACCCTCACATACCCATCTCCATACAATCCATACAATTATCAAGTCAAATAAAAACAACGTTTTTCTGCCCAATTCCATCTCATCCAATTATCTCTTCTCCTTCTTCTATCCAACTCTTTCTCTCCTTCCAAATCCAACCTCAACCTTCCATCCCACTTTTCACCATCATTCCTTTCCGACACAAACATTCCCATAAGTGGAATACAATGCGACGAGAATGAGAAACAATAAGTCGACCACAACTTCACAAAAGACTCGAAAATCCGTCCCGCTTCCCACTTTTTATCCATTCGAAATAGTAACCGAATAGTTGCACTCCCAAATGCATTCCTACTCCCCTCGCTCTCACATTCCAATTCACTCGGACCGTCCAACATCTCCAACGCATCTCTCTCCTTTCATTACTACCAATCTCTTCCAATGACTGCGACGATGCGATTGGAAGCAGCTGTCTGCAGTATTCTCATTTGTATGACACCACAAACGTATGGAAAGGCTGCAGGCGGTACTCTCCCAATGCCTCCAACCAATCTCTCAGCTATCAATGGCCCCATGAGCCAATTTCCCAATAAACCTCCAACAAAGGACCAACACTCCATCGAATACCCTTCACTCCCAACCCAACCACAAGTCGAGTCCCCAACTAGAAAGGATCAGCTGAAGAGTAAGGACAATGAGGACGAATCTGTGGATCCTCAACCTGCAGCCATGAAGCCATTCCCATCCACACCCAGATCCTCAGTTACTCCGCAAGGGACAAAGCAGATAACAATAACAACTGACAATGCTTTACCTGAGGAAGACGCGGATCAAGATGAAGCGAGGGTGCATTCTCTGAGCTATCCGAATCAGTTTTACCAGAAGATGGAGCCTTCTGCCCCTTCAATCGACTTTCTTATGATGGAATCTCCGGTAGATCAAGACAGCTCGGAACCGATTGACACGCCAACTGCATCTGCTGTCAATCAGTACCCGACAGAATCGCCAGAGCTGGTTGAATTGACGGAAGAAGAAAAGCTGAAGGCGAAACTCGCCACTCCTCTGACCAGGGAAATGATTTTACCTCCACTCAAGTATAATGGAGATCGACCTACCCTGAAGAATTTTGTGAGTCACATCATTGAAGCAAATCGACTTCCGTCAAGCAGCAACGACGGACAGACCTCCAGTCAGATACTTTTGTCTTCTCCTTCTGTTATGGAGCCATCTCGACCGGAAGAGAGCTCAGAGCCTTCTCTGCAACCTCTTTCAACGAATTGGAACGCTAAAGCTTCAGCAACCATCAATCAAATTCCAGCAAACTCCTCCACTCCGAAAGAGAATTTGACGGAAGATTTTACTCCAAGTCCAATACCATCTTTAGTGGGCAGTCCGACAGAAAGCAAGCCAAATGAGCCGAATGATACTGTGGAGCCTACGGATCCTCGACTTGCACATATCAAGCCGTTCGATCAAGTGTACACTCCAGGATCGTCGGACGGTCCATTTTTACCCAAGCTTGGCTCCCACATTCTGAAGGAGAGCCGTCAAAATTCTCAACCGAAAGTTCAAGACTCGAGTGAGCACACTTTAGTTCAGTTTGCTCCTTTCGGGAATTCAGTAATGGGGTCATCTCGACCTGGAAAAGACTCGGGGGCTTTTCCTTATCCTATTCCATCCAATCACCCCACTGGATATCGATCGTCCATCGACCAATCTCCAACGCCTTCACCTGCTCCACCCAATGATTCCACCGAGCAAAATACTGCACCTTTGAGCCCCACCCCATCTAATCCTTCAACCAAATCTTCTCCTCCTCCGACTTTAATGGTGGAGTCAGCACGACCTGGAAAAGACTCGGGAGCTTCTCCATGTCCACTTCCATACAACTATCCGACTGGATCTCCATCGCCAATTAACCAACTGCTCAAGGCCTCGCCCATCAACCAACTGCCCAAGACCTCGCCAATCAACCAATTTCCCACGACCTCGACATCGCTGATGGTGTTGAGCTCTTCTCCCGTAAATCCCGCAACGGGTCTTACTCAACCTACGATCAACGTACCATACAACCATCCATTCCGACAAGGTCTAAAAATTTACCTCCAGAAAAAGCGAAATCCTTCCACAGCGTCGTCCATGGACCCTGCACCAAGTGAGGCTCCCGCTGAGACCTCTCAACAATGAGAATCCTCCGAATCAGAACGAAAGCATTTTATTTTCTTAATCTACATAAACAAGTTTGCAAAACACAGTCACGATGGAGCCGTCTGAGCGTCTGTCACCCAAATCCGAAGCGTGTCGAGCTGAGTGCTTTTGTCGCTTTGAGCCTTCACCTTGTCGTCTCCTTTTCCGCCTTGGAGAGGCTCCCATTCCGTCTTGAGCTCAATATCACTTCGATGTCGCTGAAGCAAATCGGTGAGCAAACGCACGAAAACACTTCGAACTTGAGGCGAAATCTGCGAAATCTCAAGGGCCCGGGCTCTCAGGTCTTTTGTCTGGCGACACTGAAGCAGATCGGCGATCCACATGAGACAAAAGCTGAATTTCTTGAGATTCGCTTTACATATTCCCACTTGCAACAGCTTGATCAACTGGACTTCCTGGCTCAACAGCGGGCATTTACTCACCACAATGTCGCGAATCCGATCGAATAGCGCGTCTTCCTGCTCTTTTCCATGAAGCCCGTGCCCATAGCACTTGTCACAAAGCTCATACCCTTCCTCCTTCTCAACAGAACACGTTCGACAAATCCATTTGAGCCCGGAAATCGGTCCTCGACCGCACCCATCGCACATATCGCTTTCTGGAGCTCGAATCTCGCTCTCGTCGCCCAAAGGACGAGGAGAAGGACCGGCCCGTTGTCGCTGGAATCGATCTCTCACATTCCCAACAACATTTCCAACCAATTTTTTTATCTTTCGCTGGTCAGAGCGATCTCGAAAGGTATTGATTGGAGCGCTAATCCGATCTTCTTGATCGATGAGCCCCGAGTCTCGAGAAGCCGGAAGGTGTACCGAAGCGTGACTGAGTGTTCGGGTGTGGGCACTGGTTGTCCGGCTGTTTCCGGGAGGTCTGACGACGTGAGAATACCCTCGAGATCGTTTCGTCTTTCGATGACTCGAGTTCAGCTTGTCCTCTAACGCGTGAATCGGTCGAGAGATGTAGACCGCTTTGTTTGGATGAAGCTGTCGAAGTCCGTGAGGGATGGCAACCCGTTTTGACGATGGAAGCGAGCAATCCACACAGTCGAAAACATGTTCTTTTCGGGTGGAAACACCCTCTTCGAGTCGCTGGGAAGTCGTTCGAGAAGGTACGACCTGAGAATCCTCTGTAATGGTATTGATCTCATCGAGAGTCTCGGGTCGATGATGACTCGAATCGAGGGTTTCGTCGATCATTGGAGCTGTATCGAGTGCTTTTGACTCCGAAAAGAGGTCAGAGACTTCATTCCCGCTGCATGCGACCTTAAGGTCGATGGCAATTTTGGTGTAATAACGCGCTTGGACGGATAATCGCGAGCGTATCGCTTCATTTCCAAAGCGTACTTTTGGGTACAAATATCGTGCGATTGCTTGCTGCATTTCAGGGCTCACATCTCTCAGAATCACTTGCCAATTGGTCTCATTTTCCGTCTGTATTTTCTCCAAAAGTCTCTGTAATTTATCGTCATTTTGACCAGGAACCGATGCAAACTGACCCGTTTCCGGGATAGGAGACATTTCAGCTGCTTCAGCGAGTTTTTTCCAGGCTTTCCAGGGTGTGGCTTGGGCTGCTGAATCCTTGGGGGGACATACATGCTCCTGCTGGAGACGCTGCACGATATAATGATACTTCTCCTTCCAGTGCGTTATGACCTGTTCTAGCTCGTCCAAGCGCTGCTGCATGAGACGTACTTGCTGGTCTTTGAGCTGGACATAATTCTCCTTTAGTGAGAAGCTTTTTGTAAGCTTACTGTTCTCGATTTGGAGCGTGTACAAATGCGCCTGGAGAGTTCCGAGGTTTTGATGTAGGTTTCCTGCATTTTTTGAGGTTGATAGCGTGGATGAAGATATCGTGTTGGGCGCATTCGTTAGAGGATCCGATGGGTGCAGTGTGGTGCTATTTAGAGTTTGTGAAACGCCGCCATGGACGCGTGGCGATGCAAAAGACATGGCCAATATCGCCGCAGCGTATAGTACGAATCTCCGCGATGCGACAGCGATGTATTAAGGAATTTACAATACAGTATCTTGCAACATATCTGTAACGGTAAGGCGCGCTCTATACAGGATGCTTACGGTGCTTATGCTTCAGGAAGCGAAAATGGAAGCGCTTCTCGCCGCAAATTCGCGTGTACGACGGCTAATCTCGCTCAATCGACTCACCTACCCACTCCATCATCACCACGATGCGATAAGCTACAACACTGTCGCTTTGGATGACGTGAAAACGCAAAAATAGCTCCAAAAACAAAAAAAAGCCTAGGAGCCCAGCTCTCGATGCAATCCCTTCCTCGCGCTCCCATGCATCTATATCATACAACTTCCACCATACCGCTTACCCAATGGATTCCGAAGGCGAACTCACTCCATGCTGATCCAAATGCAACCTCCTGGACGCTGCATTCCCCGCAGGACCCGAGCTACTAGATCGTCGATACGAAGGCGAGGTTGTTCTTCTTCTTCCATTTCCTCGCTTATAATTCTGCCCCGGATCTCTTCTACACGGTCGAAGATACTCTGGAATCAGCGATTTCCACTTTGTATCACTCCCACTCTCATCCTTTTCATCTCTCCCGTTCGCCTGTACCCACAACTGACGAGGATGTAGCAGTAAGTCGGGTCGCCATCCATCTCCTCTTCCATACAATTTCCATGAATGCTTAAAGAACTCCATTACCGTCTTCTCCTCACTCAACACCCGATCCAATCGATCTCTCCCATCACGAAACATTACCTGAAGACTCGGAAATATCTCGGGAAGAACACTTCGGGCCAAATTATTTCCCAATTGCAATGGGTCGATCATATTGAAGCTTCGAAGTGGGAACACCGCATTCGTCTCTGTGCCCAACGACACATCAAATGATCCAAAGTATTCGTTCAAACAGACTCGAATCTGCTCGATATCCTCCCTCGTAATCAGACAATTGGCCGAAGCAGTTTCCCATCCCGGTGGAACGATTCGACTCGATAGATTCTGATACAATTGCGTGAAAAGCACTGGGCCAAAGATTGTCCAAGCGCATTCCTGCCATGGAAATTGCGTCATAATATCCAGAAACAGATGCAAAGCCTCCAAAGGATGCTGAATCCGGTATCCCCATCGATTAAACAGCGTCATCACCATCGTATTCACCGCATACGTGGAGAATGCGCCATTCTTGGAGCCCAAGACGCCGCATCCTTGACCTCCTTCCAAGCAATCCAAAGCACACCAAGCTTTAATCAGCACCAGACTCTGCTTGAACAAGTGATGTCGACCAACACGAAGGTCAAATGTGTCCAAAAGCACCAGTGCACCCAACGCGCCCACACGATTCACAGTGATATCCACTGCCACATTATCGATTGTGCACTTTACCACTCGGACATCCGCATTAATAAATGTGACATTCCGAACGGTATTGCCGGTGCTCGAGGTGCTATTCATCCATGAAGGAGCCTGAACACTCTCTAACGAGTGTTTTGGCTCTGCGTGGACATCGTTGGTAGCTGCGAAACAAAGCATTTGAACGACAGAGAAGAACCATGTCGGCTCCATGGACCGCGGAACCAAAAGACAGACATCCAAATCGGCGTCGGGGAGGTATGTTTTGCATGGAAAGGAGCCAGTTGGGAAGAATAAAATGGACGATGACCGGGGAAATTGAAGCTCTAATAAGTGGCGAAGGTACGCGAGGATGTTACATCGTGCTTGATCGGCTTCATGTGTAGGTGAGAGCGCGTGGATGAGCTTCTTGACAGACGTTTCCACGCGGGAGGACAATCGTAATGGAAGTGAAATGCGTTGAGGAAGAGCGTCCGAGTGAGTGGAGCAATGACACTTGTCCAATTGCGCTCGTAAGTGTGCAATCTCCGTCTTCTGAGCCTGGAGAGCTTCCTCCAACTCGATCTCGCGCATCGCCAATGTGTAGTCAATGGGTCGATGTACGAAGTCCTGCGCTTTCGGCTCGGAGGAACGACGTTTTGCTTGAGCGATTTCATCGGCCAATTGCTCTGTCATTTGCTTTCGCTCCACGCGTTCTAGAACGCCAGAGAGCGTCTCCGCGTCAGTGACAAACTGTAATTCTTTACGGAGATTTTCCAGCTGTTTTTGACGCTTTCGTAGATACTTTTCATCCATCAAAACGACGCGAGACGCAGTTGTTGTCTGTGATTTCGGGGAGTCCTCAACAGTGTCCCAGACTTGCTCTCTGGAGATTGGTGGAAGCGTTTGAATCGCTTCGATGGGTTCTAAGAGCTTGGGTGCATCCTGAAGGATCTCACATTGCCGAGCTTTCTTCTTCTTCTTCTTCTTTTTCCGCGCAGCCTCCACCGATTGATCTTGTGCCAGCAACCAGGAAATTGCTTGTTCGGCTTGGGCTTGTGTGTGCGTTTGGAACGCTTCCTGAGTGCTTTGCTGCTCCAATTGAGCGTCCAAATGATTCGGAAATGAGTCTAAAATACGGCTGTAATCCGTCAGTGCGGCTTCAAAGTCCTCGAGAACGACAAAGATCCGAGCCCGAAGAAGAAGCGCTCGAGCTCCATCGCTTGTTGTTTTGCCCTGAGCATCAGTTTCACGCGATTTTTGGCCCTTCTTCTTGGATATCCAGCCTTCCGACTCCATCGCTTCCTCCACTTTGAGATGCTGTGTATCAATGATACGTGTGTAGTCGGCCAAAGCATGCGTGAGGCTTTCTATGCGTTCAAACAGCTTCCCGCGGAGGAAGAGCGCCGCGATGTATTCTGGATTCTCATCTAAAATGTGATTCATAGACGCAATCGCTTCATTCCATTCAGACTGGAAGCCTTGAATCTTCGCGATCGCCATAATCGTATCGAAATCGTGAGGATCCAGCGCTCGAGCAGTCTCCAAATCACAAAGACTCTTCTCGAACGCATGTACAAGCGCATATGTCTCAGCCCGAAGTCGTAAAACATGTGTGTCTTCAGGATCAAGCGCTAAAAGCTCCGTGTAATCCTCAAGCGCACGCTCGACGAATTGGACAGAGACGGGATGCTGGAATGGAGGAGAGTCCCATTCCGATTGCTTAAGCGGGAATGAAGCAAAGCACTCGCCATCCTCCATTGATCGAGAATTGAGGTCGCTGAGCGCTTTGACTTCCTCTTCCTTTGCCAGACTGACGAGAATATCGGCACGCGCCAAAAGCACATCAATGAAATCGGACTTTTCCAGCAGATCCATTTGCGTTCCACTTCGATCGATTTCCACATATTTATTCAATTCCAAGAGCGCGAGTCGTTTCTGATGAGACTTTAAGTACAATTTCGATCGAACAAATGCGATTTGAGCCACATAAAAGAGCCTCTGATCGAGACTTTCAGCTTGCGATAGCTCACGGAGCGCCAAAGTCGTGTTATTCATCTCTTTATAAACAAGTGCTTTGGCAAAATGAGTCGATCGGATGGTCTCCTGTTGCCCTGGAAGAGGATTTCGGGAGCCTGACGAGCTTTCCTCAGTGAAGAACAGCTCGACTTGCTCGTAATCCTTCAACGCCAAGTGAAACTCCTTCAAATGACCGTACGCTTGCGCTCTTTGAAGAAAAAATCGGCCGTTTGAGGGTGTTTCTGCGATCACTTTTGTCAAGTCTTCAACCGCTCGTTGGAACTGTTTTGTGAGCATAAAGCATTCGGCTCGACGATACAGAGCTTTGATTCTACTACCATTTTCACCCTTCTTCTTCTCCAGGTCCGATACGGCTCTACTGAACGCGGCAATGGCAGCGTCGTAAAGCTTTTGGTCCATGAGCTCTTCGGCTTTCTTGAGGTACCGGGATCGATATTCGGTCCACTCCAAAGGCTTTTCGTGGCTCTTTATGCGGTCAGAGAGAGGCGACGCGTTACTGCTTCGTAGTGTGCTTGTAGCGGTCGACGCAGTGACCGGGAACTGGATTCTCTGATCGACCTCGGTGAGCATTCCGACTTTCAAGCGAAATTGTGTGGAAAGCGGTCGTTGAAGCGGAATTTAGAGGTGAGGATGATGGAGATGGGATCGAGATAGAGCAGAATATGCAATGACGAGGACGATTGGATCCGTGTGGGTCTCACAAATTGGACCGAAAGCTGTGCGCTTTTTTTAGGAATCAGAGGCGTCCAATTTGTGTCAAAGTGTACCGGTTTTACGAGATTCGTGTGCTTTCGTGATACATTATAATTGGGAATTTCAGGATAGGCATGAAATGAATTACAATCGAATGATGTGCTGACGTGCGCAAATTCCACCTTCAAGCTCAATTGTACCCGAATTTTGTTATGTATGCAGCAAACCCATTGCAAGAGCGCCACGTGGGTTGAACCACGAACACGATTTGGCGTAGAAATAATGAGTTTTGACTCTCAGAGAGGTACCATAAAGCAAAAGAGAAAAGCCTTCCAGTTACTCGGTGATGACGCAGGTAAACCACACGTTATGACCCTTAACACATAAATCCATACCGATGCGTCAACGTATGGGGAATCCAGTAGCTAGATATGATATGAGGAGATCTCTGTCTGTCTATCAAGTGGCATTTGAAGAGAAGCCCGTTTGGGTGCATAGCTACGCGACTTTTGGTCTTAGTGCCTGCATGTCTCTCTTCCATCATGATCAAAAGGGCTCAAGAAGGAGACACACAGCTTACTACTCGAGAGGATGGTGTTCTTGGCACCATAGGGCTTCGTTCATTCTTAGACTTCCTGTATCAGGCGAAGCCACGATGCTGCTTGGTCTCTCAAGTCAAAGATGTACAATTTTCAAATGAATCGCTGTGAATAAGTATCAGTCATAGTTGTCTTTGAAATCGATAGCCAATGTATATTGAATTATATTTACAACGCATAATCGCCTGCCGAACGCCTTAACCGATTGGCAATATGACTGTCATTGATCTTCGATTTTAAGGACATCTGTTGATAGTAAGCGAATTTGCACCATACCTCATTGAGGTTGCTTGTATCGATGATGAATGAATATTCCTTCATGAATGAAGGACCGAATACCCAGCTGTCACCTTCAATAATATCAACGATACACGTTTCATCCTTTATACTTAGATAAGAATCAAGGGAGATGTCCGCATTCCACAATTTCTCTATGGAAAAGGAAAACAATGAGGGATTAGATCCAATAGTAAAGAGTGGGTCGAGTTTATCGCAATCTCCTTGATAAAGACCATCTATCACTCTAAGTGAAAGTTGTTTTAAAGTATTCGAGAGCTCTATATAGGGGGTTTTCGGAATTGTACTGGCAACATCACGAGGGTTGAATGACAAGGTTTGAGTCCCACTGATATAACTTGACGTGACATCTACAGCCAAATTTTTCCCAGGAAAAAGAATTCTCCAAGGTTTAATATCCCCAAAGGAAAGAACGTACTTTCCTTTATTATCCCGATGAAATAAATACACTCCGGGGTATTTTTTTTCCAACATAGTACAGAGGATCCATTCCAACTGTATTTGACGAAATGTAAAATAATTTCTTCGATTTAATGAGTGACTTCAAAGAAGTCCAATTATGTTTCCACTCGATCTCGTATGCATCAGATTTCGGAAAAGTCCCTTCGTGAATACTATGTCTGTGTGCGTTCTTGCTGTTCGTCAGATCTTTTTGGATAAATGCATTGGAGGACCGTTCATGAGCCTCACTTGAATCATTATGCTTCCCCACGACAAGGGCCAAGGTATATATCTGATTGGTGTCTGTTGGCTCGATTAAATGATTGTCGTCTGTGAATATCCAAGGCGTTACCTTAACTTGCAATCCTCTTTCACGCCTGGCATCTGACTCGATCAATTCCACGAAATGTCTTTCCACGGAATGTCCTGATGCTGAGAATGCATTAAGAACGGCAAGAACAAATGCTTTAAGACGGAAGACGTTCATCTTGTGTGGCTATTGAAAAATGGTGGTGGAAATATGATGAATACGGAATACTGGATGTGGAACCAGTTTAATCGAACTTTGGCTGACGTTGTACGCCTTCAACTCGAAATCCAGGCAAAAGGATGGTGGCTACGTAGCACACCATCATTTATTGGATGAATTGTAGGCTATCAACGTTTGCTCGTACTTTGTGCGAACTTTTTCGACTTGGTAGCGCACCTTTTGTAGCTGCATATGGCGCTGTAAAAGGGTGCCTAACCTCGATCAATTAATACATTGTCAGCACGTCACTGGTAGAACTCGTACCTTATCGAGCAGCATCAACATTCAATACAAGAACACAGATGTATGATAACGTCGCTTGCAAAGGTATCCTTTATAATCAAATACACGGACAACGTTTTTATATAGAGCTCCAACAAAAGAAAAACCATGGCATGTTTCGCAAATCATACCACCGTGATTCAAAGCGTCGGTGTGAAGCGTCCAACAATTTTGTGCTTGATATATCCACGGAAATACAAATGAACCTATATCGAATGATTTTAAGGCACTAGATTGGTGAGCGATGAAGTATCGTGGTAAGAATACTAATATTCGCTAGCGTTGGATTGCATTATATAGATTGATCATGTGCGATCGGATCCAGAATCTATATGATGATTTCTTGTGAAAGTACTAATTATCTTGAGTCCACCTCGAAGTTACTTTTCGTCTCCGGTATTCTCTGAAGTTCTTCTCAAGTGGTCGTATACCACTATCGTCTGAACTCTGAGATCAAAACTGAAGAAGGACTCTTCATTGCCAGATTATACATGTAAATTTATCACTGTCGCATTGTGCTTCTCAGTTTCTTACTGAGAAACACTGCATAAAGCGTTGAGAACATGGATGAAAAGGATTGTTTACGATGCATTCTAAATGTAGTAATCATGATTCAGTTGCTGGAGAACGAGTTCCTCATTACAATCCTGTTTACCTCACTGTATAATGTGTTGATAAGGCTCAAGGCACATTGTTATACATATATGATACATTGTGCACGCGAATTAGGAATATATCTCTTGCTTAGATTCAGTACATGTTTCAACCCTATTAGAGGCTAAATTGCTTCTTTCTAAGCGAAAAGAGCTGTGTTCTGCATTAAACATTACTACCAGCTCGGTGTATGCTTTGTGGTTTTGACGCAGCGTTGGCTTCAAGGCAGTTAAAATTCGAAAGAAGGAACCATTGAGCTGACTTGCTAAATGATATCGTCCAAGAAAAAATTATTGCTCATTCACAAAGTAGACAGTTTTCCTCCACTTCAGTTGAACAAATGTCACATTGGTACCAAATCGCTCTTTTTCAATTCCTGAATCCTAAGATAGTCTGAAAAGAGCACCCACCTGCAATAAGTATAAACCTAGAACAAGAAATTTCTTTCGTTGGCTTGAAATTCAATGTGACAAGTCTCCATCGACCTACTGGTAGTCTTATTTTTCGTTGACAGCCAGTTTGAAAAGGGAAAGTCTCAACAAAGTTCTTTTTCTACGAAGAGATATTCAATTTAGTTGTCGAATTAGCCTCCATGATTTAGCTTATTTTGGTATCTGTATGTGATTCAGTACCGAGAGAAGCCAGATATCGGAAACACGATCGAGTCGGTGCCGTACGAGATTGAAGGATTGCAGAGGCGCAGAAGTCGACAATTTAGTATTTAAGCTGCGGGAGAATCGGACATTACGAAAGTGATTGTTTGAGTAGGGGCCTAACAACAAATACGACACCGTTCATGAGGTCCAAAAAGCGATACGGGGTCTCAGAGTTCAAGAAAGCCATGGATTAAAGACAGCGGATCCAGCAGACATTTCGGTGATGATTGAGCATACTACAAGAATTGGAATAATGCAACAATTCATCGATTTACCCGAATGAAATAGAGGGATAAGATGATGTATACAGAATCAAATGTCCACGCTACAAAAACGGCTCGTCCAGGAGCGTCACGTTTCTCGACGTTAAATTTCCAAAAGTTCTACCGTGAAACATTCTATCGTATGGAAAGCTGAAAGATCGATCAAGAGTAGCACAGCGTACGTCTAACGAAGCAGTCATCCTCCAAGTGAAGATAGAGAAGGATTTTCTTGTCATCGAGATAGGTAGTCGAGACGGAACCCCGATTGTTATGGGTTTTCCGGATACAATAGAGTCAGACAACTAAGACAAAACTAAGATTGAGAGCCGGTCGCACTTCTATCAAAGATTTGTTCATCAAAACTACGACAAAGATGCTGGACTCAGGGATCCACATTGATGACAATCGGTGACCGGCATATTCACTTGTGCTGAAAGCAAGCAAATGAAGAGCAAGCAGTCTCAGAAGTACACCGGTATTTATTCCCCAACGGAACGAAATGTTGGAGTCATACGCAGCGGTTGAAGGTTCCGATTTCACCACAAGGCAGATGTCTATTCACCTTTATTAATTACGAAGACAAATCAGCGAGACTGAAAATAACGCATCAAATGGGAAAGCTGTACGAATGCATAGGGTGTTCATGGACAATGCGACCTATGATATTTGAAAGCTAGCTGCCTTTGGAATTTTTGAGAGGTGCGGTAAAATGTGCCGCAAAAATTCTCAGCCGAAGTCCAACCAGAGTGAATCGAGAGAGACAGTTCCGTTTATATGTCTTGGATGGGAAGGTATACAAGTCTTTTCGATGTCGTAATATTCAAATCTTCTTGTTGATTCGAATTGGAACTGTTGATGTCTATTTCAAACAAGCGAAAGAGGCGTTGTTATAAGAAAATGCGATGAAACCAAGGGGAATTAAGTTTTATTTCCCAATTAAAGACTGATTGTTACTCAGCATGTACAGATCTCCTTCAGAATACCGTCACGAAAAATAGTGTTAAAATATCTGACGTATAGAAGGTATTTAGACAGATACAGGTATTGATTATAAAAGGTAAGCAATGCTGAATAAGAGTGAGTGAATTCATCGGCAGTGTGGTGAGGCTGCTGTCCTAAAGCAAGCTGTTTTATGCTCTCAACGAGCTCATACACGTCGTCGTCGATCATCTTTGTATGGTGCCAGCAGTTTGCCACTGTGGTGCACATCACAATCTCCCAAGCTTCTTGAGCCCACTGCATCGCTTGGAGGACGTCTAAAGTATAGAAAGACTCTATCTGCGTCTCTAGATTTTCATATCCTACCTCTGCGGCTTTATCCAGTAGCTCGTCAAACGTACCCACAATGTACCGGGTCTACAACTGCTCTAACTTGCTCTTAAATGATTGAATCATCCCTGCGTCATGTGGCTGGAAAGAAGTCGTGTTGGGGGGCAGCTTTGGCACCGTGACGTTCGAGAGCGCCGCAGTAACGCGATGATTGAAGATATTGTCCAGCAGCAACAGGACATGGCGCCTTTCGCTCTTCATTCTCTCGTTGAACCAGCAAGCGCTTTCGTAATTTTGTTTTTTTGATATATCGATTCTAAAAAGGTATTAGCTCACTTCGGGTGACGGTATTCTGAAGGAGAGCTGAAGTCAATGTGAAGGCGATGTTGGAAGGAACAAATGAAGATACTAAGGTTCGTAAAAAGGCTTTGGCAGATTGAAACATAGTAGCTCGTGAGGTTACTAACGCTGGAATAGAAATATATACGACTGCTACAAGAACGCGAGCATATCTAACAAGAAGAATCTCAAAAAGAATGTTTTCTAATGAAGGCGCCGAATTTCAAGACGTGCTGAAGGAGGTTGCAGACGCAGAACCAACCTCATTGGAGGAAAAATAGACACGAACATTGTTCCAAGAACCGAAACGATAAAATTCTTGCATATCAAGTTTGTAATCAAGCAAAAAACTGGCGCAGACTGCAATTTGGAACCGTTCAAAGTAAGGATGATTGCATGCTGGAACAAACAATTGTTCGAAATTAAATACGGCATGACCTTTGTTGAAGCGACGCCACTACACGATCACCTGAACCCGTCTATAATTGGCTTCTCAAAATAGTGGTGCATCCCGGAAGACTATTGATAGAACGGTTACGAGCATAAGTTTAGCTAAGTGTAATTAACCTGAACTCACAAGTTGCCACCAAAGATTGCCGCGACTCAACAGGTTAGCAGCCACACTTCACACCCTCAGCTAAAGGCACTACCTTCAAGTGCACCGAAATCTTCCTGGGAAATTGGAATTTATTGCACTCGAAGAACAACATGCACATGGCGCTGGTCCGGAAGAGTTGCTGGCGCTTGGGGAGCTTATGATTCGAAAAATGAGATCACCAAGGCGTGGCTCATAAACGACGCTAATGCACTTGAAGTCATCATCTAAGGGATATAACTACAGCACCAGAATAAGATTCGTTCGGCAACGTGTGCGTTTCATGACCAGACCACGCTGCGTGACTTCTACAACCGCTCCACGCACCGCAACCGTGTCCACGGCACGTCGTTTCCTCAAGTTCAACATGGAGAAGTATTCTACAATTGCCAACTATCTGGATGCATTTGACGAGCTAGTCGTCAGATTACAGATGCTGGGAAAACCATTCGACGACGTCGACAGCTAATGGTGCTTTGAGCAGACTTTCTTCGGATTACGAGCTGATTTCGTCTATCGTGGAGAAAACGAAGGATATGTCACTAACTGGGATGCAGGAAAAGCTTCTCAAGTACGTCATACATACCCCACACCATTCCGACCTATTCGACTACAAGATCGTGAAGCACTGAAGTCAAGGTCATTGTTTCAACAGGGAAAAACTTATGTGTTCATGAAAAAGGAACGCTAAAGTTCGCTGGTCTCAACAATAGGTGCATCAAGATGATGCCACGTACTATACATCCCAGGACTTTATCGACGCCTCTTATCGGTTGGGATTCGCTCGGAACGCGAGTTGACTGTAGCATTCCTTCATTCCTCTTGTGTAATCTGGAATGATAGCAGAGCGATCACAAAGGGAAAACGGTTAGGCAACGCGTGCCTGCTAAACTGGCAGCAAGAGAAGTTCGATTTGTACCCTATTTAGGGGCTTACTATGAGTAGGAGCTGTGCCATGCTCGTACGGGACACGCAAGCAACCACGTACTAGCGAAGAAAAGCGATCCAGAAACTGTATGCCGGTGCGAAGCAAGATATCGAGACGTTATGTGAAGGCTGCATGTAGGGAAGTTAAAGCGTAACGTCATTAACGTTACGGAATAGATTATTGACGAAAATGGATACCCTAAGGAAAAGCTGAGAATCGTCTTGAAGTATGCGCGAAAATTGACAATTTCAACAGAAGACAAGAGGACCAGACGAGTTCTATTGCTTTGAGTATTTGAGAAGTTAAACGCGTGAAAAAAGGCGACAGTGCGCTCAGCAAAAAAATCACGAAAATACCACTCACAATTGGCATTACCCAGATTATTGCCGAATACCCACCATATAAGAATGCAGTATAAATCTGGGATGGCTGCTACACGTCAATGTTCTGGTCCTAGCGCGTGAAGAGTCGACGATTCACGTCAAGAGTCTTGCGCCACTTACGAGCATTTGAAGACGAAGCAGGAAGCACCTGAAACTTGGTCTGCACGACCTCTATGAAGCTGATCCAGGAGGGCAACTCGACGTTCTTGACGCGCCCGCCAACTTGAAAAAGCTTGAGCCAACGCTGCTGTTGAGCAGTGATACTGGCCAGAGTCCGCACGCTCTGAAGCCAGCGATCACATTGGCAGGATTGTCCATGAAGGCCTTGGTCCACGCGGTGCTCACCAAGCGAATGGCTGTTTTTCACGCGATGGAGCCTTCGCCCCTATTTAGGTTGTCCTCGCGCATCACGGCATCGATTCTGGCCTTGCAAGGCTTGAACATAGCCATGTATAGAGGCTGCAGGAGGTGAGTTGAGTTCGCTGGTAGCAGCACGAGGATGATCTTGAGCCGCACCGACTCGCGCTCAACCTTGCCATTGTAGTGACTGCTGCAGCCGTCGTATACCAGGATTAGCGGTCGCTGAACAGAATTGGACACGGATTCCGAAAAGTGGCAGAGCCTTCGAATGAACCCCACGCTATCCATGAACCCCCGAGGAACGGCCGTGACAGCAGCGCCTGGGACGTTGACCTCGTCCAACACGCCACGGGTGACAAGCTCACCTGGTAAAATGTACAGCGGTAGGCAGACAAAGCCCGCCGCTGACGCGCATGCGACGATGGTGAGGTGGAAGTTGCACTGAGTGGACTGCTCCACATGTTCCGCGAGCCCTCGACCACGATCCCCTTCATCTGCCTGCTCTTCCAGGAGAATACCATCTCATCTATCTTGAACACTCGATCCGGGCTTGCATTGGGCTCGATCGATGACGTGCTTCATGTAATCGCTAAAGAACTCCTCTAGACTGACTATGCTAACCTCGTTACGAGAACGTTTAATAACCTGGTTGTCACGTAGCGACGGATCCGGATGACCCTTGAGAAATCATGATACCACAGTATGGTGAGGAAGCCGTGATCCTCGTCACACCGTACTTGACCCAGTATGCGTCGTTATCCTTCACCAGCACTGTCTCCCAGTTGAACGTAAGCCCGTTCTTCTGCATTTCGACCACCCAGTCACGGAAATCACCCTCCAGTTTTTCTCTCAAGATTGGCGGCGGCCCGGGCTTTCGTTGCGCCACACCTTTTTTGAGCAGGTTAGTTGGATGCCGAATCGTTCGCTCCGAAACGCCAGGATACTTTTTACGAACGCGACCGATATTGGCTCCCGGGGCATATGCGGGCGCAGCGGCCTCCAGATTTTCTGCTGAGTTGTCCTTTGGATCCGCTGACGAAATGATAAGCTTCATGCCCCCCCCTTGCCGCTCTCCACGTCTGGACCAGACTGTCTCGCACGACACATCTAGGTAATAAACTGGGTAATCTACGTGACATCCAATCATAGTATTTTGCGCCTAAACGAACTGTGAGTGGCGGAGATTTGTTTTGGCAATAATCCGGGTAATGGGCAACAAACCGTTCCAATACGTTACCTCTAAGAAGACTGTCAAAGACATCACGCGTGCTGGAACTAGTACACACGGATTCAATTAGCGCAATGAGAACGCTCTCAAAGGGAGTTGCTAAGTACGTATTGACATTCGTGGAAGAAAAGTCAAGGTATATAGTGGCGTACGTTATGGAAAAAAGAGTGAGGTGGCTGGTAAACGGAAGGAGTTTAAACGGATGTGCTCTTGAAGTGTCTGCGCTCATACAATGATCAGAAAATTTTGAACACGACGTTAGGCGAGATTTGCATTCGGAACGGCATCATGCACCAGCGAACGGCACCGTATAGCTTCCAGCAGACTGGAGTAGCAAACCGCATGAATCTCACGATCATGGAGAAGGAAAGGACAATGCTACACTGCAAGATTTTGACCGACGAGTGTGGGCAGAATCTTTGAGCACAGGTGGGTACCTAATCAACCGGTCAAGTTATACGGCACGCACAGACTAGACACCGTAGTAGTTGGATTCAAGCTAAAGATAAGTATGTACTATCTACTCCTGTTTGGCTCACATAGGTATGCTCACATTGGCAGTATGAAGATAACGAAGCACGAACTAAGTGTTTTCACTATAGCTTTCTCGGGTAAGCAGAAAAGGTCAAAGGGTACCGTTTACTTGACTTGACGCTTCCAAGGTCAAGATATTACGACAGTGAAGATAGACAAGTGGGAGGGAAGAATTCTATATGACACGCAGTCGCCACAAAGGGGAACGGTCATCCATGTAACTAGGGAACGTGAAAACTGAGCAATGCCAGACAATTATGGATGAGCACATGGAATTTACCAAGCAACCTGTCCAGGATGCAGAGTCGGACGAGGTGGAGCTTGAGCCATACAGCCCCAGCTGCTTTCACAAGGAATAGCATCATCTGGAGATGAACTGGCCTAAAATCATCTGCCAATCAGCCGCTTTATGAAAATTGTGTGTTATTCCACCCCGGGGTTGGACGTTTGAGATTTGACAAGGAGCCGGTCTTCTTAATAAAAGAGAGCTTGTATGGTGATAGAGAACAGCTTTTATATAAAGCAATAGACTTGCATATGCGAAGAGGGCCAGGATTGAAGGAGGTTGCTTGCTTGCTCACGCAGTATTGGCATATGCTGCGATTATTGATGGTGCCCGGGCACGCTGAGCACTTATGTAGAATCTATCGCACAGAATTAATCAGTTGAATGGCGTCGGACTATGAACGCTGACTTCAGCTAGCATTTACGGAACCATTCTTGCATCCTCGTTCCATGTCGAGCTGCTTCACCTCCAATTGGGTGCTGTTGGGTCTGCGAAGAAGCGTGTTGAGAGTATAGTTCAAAGGGACATCCACAACGTCGACTATATGATTCTCGCTCATTTGTGGTTCGGCTGTCCTGATGTACGCCACCTCTGTCACATGTCAACCATAATCGAGTATATCCATTAGTGCGCCTTTTAAAACAGACTATCCTTGAGAATAAGAAAAATTCTGAGCACTCTGGATGAGCTCTATAGAGGTGAAATACATGCGTTTAGGCGGAGGAAGCTAGCTTTGGTTGGGCAACAGGGTATCAATATAGTACACCATCTCAATATGATATAATTATATAATTCGTGAAATTTGATAATAAAAATTAGGGGGGAGCTCTTATAAGGGGGGTGTCACTCTATGAATTTATAAATTTGGGTGTGTGAATTTAATAATTACCATAATATGTAGTGTCATAGGAACACATGATTTTACAGGTTATCAGCTGTTAGGCATAAATGACTACATGGCGGAATCAGCTCGCATATAGCTGCATCAAGAGGTAGTCTGTGGTACATCGTCTGATTTGTAGGGATACTTTGTGACTTTTTTCTACGTTGAGAATACAGCGTTGAGCATCGAAGAAGATTGACTGTCGCGTGTACCACTGCTACATAGTGTGATTCATCGTCATCGTTTACTACCGGCTGTGATTAGTTGTTGTAGAAAGTCAAGGACATACACTCCTGGCCAAAAATAAAGTACAACCAATGTACCACTATGTTTTTCTTTCAATCTCAGCGACCACTGGAAGTTGAGAGCTGCTGTTTGGATGGAATAGATCTAAGAGGGTGTTGAATAGGGTTCACGTGTAATCGAGTTTGTTTTTGCAGTTTGTAGGGGTCTCCCATACAAATGACACAAATCGGCACCTGGCCAAAAATGCCAAAATATATAAGACACCCTTCCATCTATAAAAAATCAAGATTAAATGAGACAAGACTTCTATTATTTAATAATGGGTCTTGTTCCCGCACAACTCGATGACTTCAATGCATCGTTTTGGCATTGATTAAGCGATAGTGCGCAAGGTATCCGATTCGATAGCTGTCCACTCAGTCAAAATAGCCGAAGTGAGCTCGTTGACACTGTAATACAGTTTACCGTTAGCGTACACTCTTGCTGCTAAGATCGAACCCAAGTATTGATTGTATCTTCTGGACACGCAAAATGCTAAAGGCCTGCAACTACCGAATACATGTGCCTTCACAGCGGCATTGAATCCGCCTACTACGTAGATGAGATAGAAATTGTATTTGATAATGGTGTATGCTTTGATTTAGCGTACAAAAAATTGAAAGTATTTATTACTCGGGGACATGTGAATCAAATTTAAGGGATCGTTGCCAGGCAGCTCGTTGCGCTTTAATGAGCCTACCAACTACGAAATATTCTGTCCCAAATTGGCTTTAAAGTGAAGTACAGAACATATTAAGCGGCTACAGAAAAATGGAAGAGGTCAAATGCTTTGCTAATTATCACTCATAACTGGCGACTTTTTTGACCTGCTAAAAAACGATCCAAGCGAATTTGATACCGGTTAAGGAGAAAGATGAATTCAAAACCAGTCACGATCACATTGTCAAAGCATTCATAACCTATCATCGTGTCCCTACTCCGGACTACGTCGTGTATAGAAGAAACAAGTCACTCAGAGTGGAAATGTCAATCTATCCTAAGTCGAAGTTGCGGGCACTGCGAAGCAGGGATTCGACGTGAATGTGACCTCTTTCTTTCCATAAATTGCCTACACTGGTAATACAAACCATCAAATTGTTTCATGCGGAAGGATGTTTTTGAGTAATGGTGTTTTCAAGTTTGCTGCAAATTTCATTTCTCTCAATTTGACACGAGATCTTCAGAGGTCAGAATCTCGCTGAATGAGAAGCAAATGCGCTCTTTGCCAGTTTCATATCTCAAGCGCATAGCTATGGACCAAACGCGGCGTGTACGCTTCATAAATTTGCTCAGTCGTTCTCATTACCATCTTTTGTGAGTAGAAAAATACCACGAGATGATTTGGTATATTTTACATAAGCGATAATTCTATGAAATGTACCAGAATAGAGTCTATATTGTACTTTCCTTGTACTTGTCATTCGGTAGCGAGAGAAGAGTCTGACGCGAGAATTGAACGCCCATTTGTTAGTGATGAGCAAAGAAGGAAGCAAGTAATGCACGCGTATTCGCAGGTGCTATTCATTGACTCTATTAGTCCTTTTGTCCAGGATTGGCTTAACTGCGCAAAGAATCACGAGGCTGATAATGATGATCAAGCACATAATAACGAACGGTAATTTCACGAAGAATCACGAGGCTGATAATGATGATCGAGCACATAATAAAGAAGGGTAATTTCACGAAGTATCACGCTTCCGTTTGCAATGAGAGCGGGAAGAATTAAAGCACATGAAGATCCTGTCCACATTACTCAATCTCTGTCGGCTCTGTATCGCTCGCACACCAAACAAGACATTGGCGCTCCCCATTATTAATGACAATTGAAAATTGCACCAAAGTTTTTTGTGGGCTTTCAGCCAATCGGAATGGTTCCGGCTGGATCCAGTTCGTGACATCACGAAATTTTTTTCAAAGCATACTACCTTATCTTCAATCTTCTGGATCAATCCCTATTTAGTATTAATTCTACAAATACTATAAGGATTGGAAAGAACCACGGTACTATCCCAACTTTTACATCAATCGTTTCCCGGGAAATACGCAATTGATCCTTCAAGATATCAATTCGCATCATGGCAATGCCAAAGTAACATTGGACCTCTAAAAAATGCTCTAGGATCACCATATTGAGCCCACTGTTGCCACATTCAGCACAATCCTACAAACCTGTTCTCGAGGCCCCAAAAACGAGGCCCATCAAGCCATTGCCGTGTATCACCATTTCCGCCGCCATTGAAACATCAAGCCAGATAAAAGAAACCTAACACAACCTCATTCTGGCTGACATTCGTCTCGATCAATGGTGAGAGGTCCCTCCCATCCTCAACAAGCTGTCTCACGTGCAAGAGGGAGAAATCTAGGTACAAGTGCATAAGCTTGCAATCAAAATTTGCTATTATTGTGGCAATATGAAACAGCTTCTCGCTTTTTTTATTCTACTTGGAAAATCTCAAAAAAAGAATCTGTACAATGCGCATGTACTTGTTGAAGCGCTGGCAACTACTGCACGACCGACGGATGCTGAAAAATGTGATGTCTTGATGGAATTGGAGTTTATCGATCAGCTGACGAAATGATATGTTCGGCTTAATCGTCCTTGGCGCAAGGGAGCAAACCGCAGTAAAGCAGCACAAACAGCATTGTCAGCACTGTATGAAGTGCTGTACGCTTTGTCAAAGCTGATGGTTCCATTCACCCCGTTCCTGGCCGATTTTATCCATCAATTTCTGAAAAAATAGCACCCAATGAGTAGCAGTACCGATCTTCCTGAAGTTTCTGATGGAATCGCTTCCGGTGTTCACTTTCTGATGATTCCAGAATATGATTCTTCTCGTCTGGATAAGGAGGTTGAAAGAAGAATGAAAATTCTTCAGTCTGGGATCAAAATGGGTCGAGTTGCTCGTGAAAGGCGCACGATCGCACTCAAGACTCCTCTACGCAAATTCATTGTTATTTGCAGCGATACAGCTGAATTGAAATATGTGGAAATTCTGAAAGCGTACATTTTTGATGAACTCAACATGCGTGATCTCGAGTTCACTGACAAAGAGCAGGAATGGTGCAATCTGAAAGCCGAGGCCAACAACAAAGCTTTAGGGAGAAGGTGTGTAAAACTTTTGGACGATATGGAGCATGATCAAAGAAGTCAAACAAGAAGACTGCAAAAAGTATCTGGCTAAAAACATATTTTAGGAGATTAGGAGCTTTTGGACGGAGATCTCAACATCAAACAAGAGTTTATCGGTGACAAAGAAATCTACGAAGCAGTCGTATCGTCTGAAGGGGGCCTTACTTTTGTTTTGCACTGTCGAGAAGATGAGGATATGAAGTCTTAAAGCTACGCGTGTGAATTCATCACAAGAGTTCAAAGTTGCGCAAACAGGCAGGGCTGGATCTTCAAGACGCTATTCATGTTTATTTTCAAGAGAAGGGCGAGTTCTCAATCACCAAAAATGCTATTAAAATCTTCTATACAAGGATTCTTGGGACTCTCAACACATTTCCAGCACCACTATCATTAATACCGAGGCATACAGTCACCATCATCTCTGAAGCAGCGAAGTACGCAGGCTCCGGGCTACTCCTTCACATGATCCGCCCGGCAGTGCTGTTTTCTCTCGACGAAACTCTTTGTCTAGCTGAAGAAGTATCAGCGTCATGGTTCAGAGCTGATACCGACACCATGATGTATGAAGATATTGAGGCCGATCTTCGTGAAAGTGGAAAGATCACGATTCGTATCAAAAGCCAGATCACATTGATGCATCAGAAGCGTTTATTCCTGGATGCTCCGAGTACGCGCGTGTCTACTTGAGAGAGGATGCAGATATTTCAATTGGCTGATTTAGTCGACATTACAAGATTAATTCACGTTGATTATGATTAATATAAGGGAGCCTCTAAGGCCACAGTCCAAACTACTACGGTCACAGTCCGAACTACTACAGCCACAGTCCAAACGTACTACGGCCACAGTCTAAAACTTCCGTATGAGTCTTCTAAGATCATAGATTGGCCATAATTAACTCTTTTTAGGTCACGGCTTAGGGTCAAAACTGAGATAAGGGTTAAATTGATTGTCTAATTGAAATGATCATTGTTGCTGAGAGATATACTCAACTTGTCTCCGATTTTTCTGAAAGGACAATCGACAAGACCGCTGCCTTAAGCCTTCCGGCATCTTACATCTTCTGTAATCCCATGGAGATCTTATTCAACGCCTTCATGATCAAATTTGTAGTGGACAACGTGTCCTCCATCTCGTAGCTTGTACGAGGAATTAGTAACAATAGCGGCTTCAGTGTTTATGTTTTTCTCAACGTTCATGCCATCAGCATGCATATTGGTAACTGCTCAGGCAAAGGTTTACATTTAAGCTTACACTGACGAATATATCCGGGATTTTATGTACAGTAGTTTTGGACTGTGGCCGTAGTAGTTTGGACTGTGGCCTGAACGGCTTCCTTAATATAACCGTAAATCTCGGCGTTTGGCGTCAAGAACCAACGAATCAGAAAATATCCACATGAGCGAGGTCGAAAATATCACTAACGAGTTTGGATGCAGTCATTTGGCATTGCTTTTCTGACCGGAAGACGACTTCCAACGAGGTAGAATGATATAACGGTGGCACACTATTTGTGGTCTAGAGGCACACACATTTTCAGGTTGTGCGTCAAAATTCTAGGTTCAATTCGGGTGGTTATCGTCCACCGTAGATTTATGTTGGAAATAGGAGGATAACTGACATGAATCCAAGTGTAACACTTCATATTAGCATATTCATGGTCGACATATCATTGACAATCCAGTTAGACTTACAATCCTTCCCGGTATCATGACTTGACGTATACAACAGCTTACAAAGACGGATTGCCTGAAACAACCGCTGTATATCTGCTTAGTTTGTGACACAAACTGGTGATCAATTCGGAAGACGATCAAAATGGTGGTTTTCTATTTTAGAAGAAAAATTGAACTGAGGCTTACGATAGCTACATGGAGGCTCCGTTCGATTTTTTAATCGTTACTACCGATGCCAACGCTCCATTGAACGCTATTTCGTCAATGGGAGCTTCTCAGTATGTACTGGAAATGGACGATTCAAGGTCAATAACTACGGCCTTGGAAACCCTATAATTGCTCACCATCCTGCTGACCGTCGTAGCGAGACTTATGACTCCACATACTAGCCAGTCTTTAGGCCTGATCAATATTTCATTTTAAGGCTCAAAGGAATCGCAGAAGCACTTGCGGACAAAGTATGAATTTCACGGTTGAGCCCGAGACACGAATGGAAACAATGATACATTTTAAATCAAGAAAGGTGATCCGAATGAAGCATCTTTGTGAATGTCATCACCTCGATATCGGATCCATTGGTTATATGCAAAAGTCAGTATATTGGCAAGCCTCTCTATCTCTTGAGAGGTTTGTATCGTGTCCGGTATTCTATCCCGAGAGCTTGGGCTCTACCATTCAAACGTACCTTTACGTATACACCAAATACCATGAGTCCTGGCGTTTAATTTTGGTGAAATTCAATAGTCTTGGAACTCCCCCGATTCTTGAAGTCATACATGGATACCTCCACGCTGAACCGTCCACACTGACTGAGTTCGAGACAAGAATGCACGTAGATGACAAGATAAAAATCACTGTGATGGCTCGTAATCAATTCGGAAATCTTTGGACAGGAGAACAAACGGCAATCTCTTCTCTACCGGAGTCAAAGCTTCAGACGCGTTTGTGGATGTTGCCATAAGAGACGAACACACCACACAAGACAGGAGACTATTCGTTCAAGATCTGCGTTTTAAGTGTTCGCGACACTTTCGGTTCTAGCGATTCCTCCACGAAGAACATCGTTTACATCAGCCGGTTCCTATCAACTCACTTACGGATACATTAACCACACGTTACTGTCGAGAATGCATGTGGCAAATATCTGGAGAAACCATCAGAGTGGGCAACTATTTCAAAGGTTTACTGCGGCTACCGCCAAGTTTACCATTGATTCGTGCATGCTGAGCACTTTGGTAGTGTCTACATGTATCTCGACCGTGGGCAATCAGGGATGTGATGCTATAGCGTCTACTACCTCCCTGAAGGCGCTGAAAGTGTATTCGCTATTTCTTCCACCGTCATACACAGTGTCTGGGTACAGATTCACGTCACTGATTCCATACCATGTGACAGCCGTAGAATTGAAATATGCTCTTGAGGATTTGTAACTGGGAAGAGGCACATGTCGATCGGACCTTTCTGAAGGATAAACATGAGTGCACCATCACATTCACGAGTGGTTAGAAACCTGGAACCTCGCGAATTTGGATGAAGAATTATCATCCGACACCACTCTCAGCATGTACATAACTCCAGTCAGAATCACAAAAGACTTCAGCTGGCGTGTATCCGTTGCTTTTGTCCCCGGAATATCTGGGAAGTATAGATTGAGCATAATGGCGTTGGAATCAAGCTCCTGATCCTCTTATCAGCATGTGAGAGGATCACCGTTTAGCATGACTGTCTACGATGATACTGTGATGGATAGAGGATCATCTTTGAGGACAAATGCAAAAGATATGGCACTTCAATTAGTCTTTATTCCTCAAAGCGAGCAAATGAATGATGCGGGCTATCCGCTGACGCTCTATGTGCAGCTCAACGACTCAAGACGGAAAGGACAGCCAGTAGATCGTATTTCTGCCGTCACCATCCCAGCAATCTTGACAATTCGGGAATTTGCCATCACTACAGTGATCACCGCAATTAGTCTCACGGATACTATTTTGCCTTCTCACACTATTTAATATGCGTGTCAGTAATTATGAACGCAGACTGTATTATGTGTGGTAAAATTAATCTCACCGTCACTAATTACCGTTTTACCAAAATTAGTAGCACAACGCCGGAACTGTTGTAAGAAATTAAGGTTGGGAACTAGGTTTCTAGTCGCACTTTGCATTAGGCTAAATGACTCTTTAGGGTACCGTATACTATTTGTCACTTGTCGCCCCCACAGTCCTCGAACCCATCGAGATTTCACAACGTATTTTACATTATTTTAATAAAATACCGTAATATAAACTGGTCTGCACTAATTGGAGAAATGTTCAAAATATCATCTAGTCAGATCAATACGAAAGTTTGGCTTTGGAAGCCACGACCAAGTTGCAAGCATTTATAGACACTAAATCCCCCACACTCCAAGTCTGTACGCTACCTCGACCGATTGACAGGTCCTCACTTGGGTAAGGTTTAATGTAGTCCGACAACAACGACCTTGTGATAATAGGTGTGATTAGGCAGGTTACTGCTGTTCCCCGAGTTTTATAAGAAACTGCTCCTACATGTAACACTCACTCATTTCTACATCCACACCTTCTCCTTCAGAGTCTTTCGTGCCCTTGCCGTCCTCTTCAATTGCTTCATCTCATGATAGATCGTCGTCCGACTTAAGATCACCAAAGTTTGTGTCTATGAGACACAAACTTTTAAGAATTTCTGCTACAAAAATATACGAATCTAGCTCTTCAGCAACAACTCGCCTCCCTTCGACAGGAAATTTGGCACACACAAACCCACTTTGAATCGTCTCTTTCGACAATCCACTCCATGCCTCAGCTACCCATTCGATGACTCGTACTTTTGATGGTGGCCTGTACAGGTACGGTCTCGATACGGACTCGACTGAAACAGTGGTGTGGTTGACCCATGCTCTTCGTAGACGGCTATTGAATGGCTGGTTCCACGAAATATCTGCTGGCTGGCAGGCATAGGTGAACTTGGGGGGAACGCGCTTTAAGATCACGCGCAGGGTTGTTGCCAACTCCGTGATTTCTCTAGTCCAATGACCCGAGAAGTCGTCCCACAGAAGAAGATCTGGGGTATCGTTCTCGTCGCGAGAGCCGAAGTGGTAGTTCAGAAACGCTAGCGACAATCGTGAGTTCCACCATGCCGTTCTGTTCCCGTATATTTGTAGTCCCGTTGCGGCTTGTGCAGGCTTGACCTTCTTCCACATTGCTTATCCGAGCCCGTGTCGCTGGCTGTCGTTCTCTACTGCTTCCTCGACTCTCTTGGACTGCGTAGTGTGGACAACGATGAACGGTGGGTACTTAGTGCCTTCACTGTCCCCGAGAAGCATTGTAGTCAATCGCTCCTTGTCTTTGCCACCACTTCTCACCCACACGGTCTTCTGCCCCTTGTCATTCACGTTCATCTTCGGCACGTACTCTAAGAAGAAGCCAGTTTGATCTGCGTTGTAGATCTTTTCGATGCCGTGGGTGACCATAAACTCCGACACCTTCGTCGCAAACGCTCGCACCGTCTCATCTGCTTCTGCTGGAGTTTGTCCTTGTCGCATTCTTGTCCACATTGGCAGTCGATTGCGAAGTAAACATCCTTTCTGCCAGCTCGGTGACGCAGCAAACGAGCCCTCTGGAAGCTTCATTGAATTGGCGATGCTGGTGACCTTCTTCTTTAGCATTCTAGACGACATGGAACGCCATCTTTCGCAGCAGAGTGATCCACGTCACGATCGTCTTTTCGCTATCGTTGCCTAGTGTCAGGCCGTAGCCAGCGCGTGCCACCCTTGTCATATTACGCGCTCTGTAGCTGGTGCACTGTGCCTCGATCGTACTTCGCTTGAGGGCCCACCGCTGGATTAATCGCGCTTTTGATCTCTTGTACTGCCGCGGAAGCTCGGGGAAGAACTTGGCAAGTGTTCTGCTCATGCTGCCGGTGTCATCGTAGAAGTTGATGATGGCCAGCTGGCGCTCGAATGGAGTCGCCGTACGCGTGTACCGCTTCTCTCGGCGGCCGTTTCCATTGACGCGTGTTCTTCCTTTTCATTATCGAAAATCAAAAAGGTGGAAAATATTACGGAAAATTGCAAAAAAAGGCCGGTATTATACCTCGCATGTCATTGGTGGAGAAGTGTGCGACATATGACATAACGCGACAAGTGACAAATAGTATACGGTACCCTAAAATCTGTTTTGTATGAGACACGGATGTGCCGATTTGCCATCCACAATAGAAGCCTGTCTAGAGAGGTTCCCACCGTGGACGAGCGACTGCTGCAAGAAACATGGTCTTTCCGATGAATCGCTTGTATTTCCGGCAGCGCTGAGGAGGTTGTTCACCTGGTAGGAGGTAATATACGCGCTTGTCGACATCTTCGTTGAACCACTTCACATCGGTATGCACAATGTCATGCATTGGGTCAAAGAGTAGGGTCTCAGGGTTAACGCGCGAAACTGCAGAGCGCACACGATCGGTCTTATTTGCGTCGGTCAGTGACGGCATGATTGTGTTGGTGTGTCGAACGATAGCGTTTGACTTCAGCAGACGCTGCACGACGCCGACCGGGACTCGGACAGCTGTAGCGAGTGTTCGAATCTTCGTGCGTTTCGAGGGCGACAGTGTTTAAATGCTGATGAGTAGTGAGGCCTTGACGTACCCCTTGCTCCCTTTTCTTCCCTTCTTTTTGCTTTCTACTCGACCAGAGATGCTGCTAGCACTCAGAGACTCATTGTACCTGCGCTATACTCTTGCGATAAACCAGCGGCTGCAGTGAACGCGGGCAGCAGCGCTGGAGACATCACCATGCTGTAGGACACCATCAGAGCTCACTTTCAGCAAAAACTCCACCACAGCACGGCGCTGCTCGTCAGAAAGATTCGCCATCACACTTCTCGCTCCTGAAGATGTAAAATGACATTCCAGCGGGTGAATTCCTCCGCTGCAGGCTGAAAGAGAAATCCTTTCTGGTCATTCATTTGTCACCCTGGCGAGTCGTGCAGCAAAAAATTATATCCACCAATAGCGCGCTTCCAGAAGGTGAATGATACCCATTCAGATTTGTCTGATTCAGTTTCTTTCAAAATTCCCACCAACTCAATCCCAAATGTAGAACTTATTCCGATACAGAGGGAGTAAAAAATATATAGTCCCAGCTGGGTCTGTCCCTGCCCTACCCCTGAAACTACGCCTACCCAAAAGGAGATGGGATTACTATACAAGTCATCTTTGTCGTAGAATTCGTGGACACGATGCTCAGTGAATCATTATTCCTGAAAAACAGAGCGATGCAGAGCAGAGCGCTGAGAACTTAATCATTTCAGATATAACGCGTCGCAGGTTCCCATAAAATTGGTGAATTACTGTTTCAATGCACCTGTACAGTCTAGTACTAATCCTAATAAATTCCTTTTCCGATCGCTGCTGGCGCATTTAAACCTAATCACTTGCGTCAGACGATGAGCACCGTCTTTTCTGCACAAAAGGTCAAGGTTCTAAGACATCCGAATCAAGCGCACCGCTCTATACCAGTAAGAAGTGATCAACACAAGCGCTAGTCTCAGCCGACTGATATTGAACACGCTTACGCTGCGATTTACGCTCGTCAGTAATTTACGACACGAGTAACGACACCTTAAGCTTCTATTTTGGTAGCCAAGGTTTGCTGTAACTGCGTTCCTAATGTCCTTTCCGCCGTGAGCTCGTGAGGCGCACCTGTCATCATTTGCTCTGTTCAAATTAAGATGGAACGAGATATATACCTTCTATGTTTAAAAATTAAGGCGCCATTGGTGATGAGTGTCACTCGGTAGTACAGCTGGTCCTATAAGTCACGTTCTGCCAAAAATTTGAGCTTTAAATTTCATAAATCCTTTGAT
>CACSLJ010000212.1:0-44652 GCA_902706625.1 Albugo laibachii | reverse complement strand
AGCCCACGCGCTTCAAGATCTTCTTTCCTCATCTGGCCTTGGCGTCAGCTACCACACTTGCGCGTACCCCTGCGCAATTGTGAAGTCCGAGCTGTTTCAGTCGGATCGGCTTCAGTTCCAACTAATCTTTTCTTACATTCATGGATTGAACAAGCGTTGCCATAGGGCTGACATCGATTTTGACGGCACTACCATACGCCGCGTGGTTGTCGTCCACCGGCAGGTTATACAAGCAGCATCTGAATTTTCTGATCGTGGCCTCAACATGGACGGAACGTATATGAAGCACTCGTCGGGCGGTACACTCTTGGTAGCGTGCTTACGGAATAGCAACAACGAGATCCAGATAGTCGCCGTCGCGTGGGTATCGGGTGAAAGTAAAGAAAATTGGTCGTAGTTTCTCGATCACCTGCTGAAAACGATTAAAAGACCAGAGTTTATCATCTCTGATCGCGACAAGGGTCTGATTCCCGCTCTCAAGCAGGTCGCCAGGGATACCACATTTTTTCTGTTTGCGTCATTTCATGGAAAACTTTAAGAACAAGTTCGGCAAAAAGACCCTCCGAAATGCTGGGTGGAACCTTGAAAGGCCCCCACTCCCATTGAATACACCAAACGGGCGGATGAGCTAGCGAAGCTTCATCAAAAGGCGGTTGAGCGGATGGAAGCTGTTGACAAGACAAAGTGGGCGGCGGCTTACACTCCATGTGCTCGCTTTGGTACGATGACCAGCAACAACGTCGAGTCGGTCAATAGCGCTCTCATGGCTGCTCGCGAGGAACCACTACTCGATTGCCTCATGACCATCGAGAAGTATTTAAGTGGTAAGTGGGTCGAATTCATCGGCAAGATGACCAAGTGTGGTCAGCTGACCGACTACGCTGAATAAAAGTTTGTTGGCAAACGCCTCGCCCGCGGTTTCGACGGAATGGAAGTCTTCTCCCAGTCCTTGTCGTCGTTCAACGTGAAGGTAAAAAGAGATGGTCAGCTCTCGACAGAGTACGCAATCGATCGGGACAAGGCATTCGACCCATGCTCTTGTGGATACTTCCAGTACATGGACGCTCCGTGCGTTCATGTGGTTGCGTCGCTCAAGCACATCAACAATCTGAGCGTCCTGTGCGAATTTATCGGCACGTCGTGGACAACGGCCGTATACAAGCAGGCCTACAATTCTTTGCTGAAGATGCCTCCGACGGTGACGAAGGATGAGCTCCTTCGCTTCGAGCATCATCAGCCCCCACCAGTCCTACAGAAGCGAGGTCGGCAGAAAAAAAGCAAAAGAGAATCGAATCGCAGCCGGCGAGCCTGGCGTTAAGCAAAAAATCGGCTTATACGTGCTCGGCGTGCGAGCGCATGGGCCACAACAAGCAGTCGTGCAGCAAGTAAAATGGTGGTAGATTTTCCGGATAATTCAAATGCTTTTGGTAGAATATCCCGAGTTTTTTGCAAATATAAATGAAAATTACCATTTGGTATATATACCGGATTTATTTTGCGGCTTTTAGATGATGTGGTATAAAATCGGGAATTATTTAGTCACTGATAGATTATTCGCATATATTTTCAAAAGTGGTAGAATATATGGGGCGTCCCTTTATCTTTATCTGCAAATTGATTGTGAACACATTGTTTAATCGGTGAAATGTTGGCGATCTTTGTGCATATTTGGGTGAACGTTAAGCATGGGGAGACTTCCGCATCGCGCGGTTGGTATAGCAATAGGTGTCAGTGTGTGGTCAATCCTTTTTGCTACAACATTGATTATTTAGGGTACCATTTGCTTTGTTGCCAAACGAAATCATCACATCTCATACTCAATATTCATAAGCTATATTTCATCACATAAGCAAGAACAGCACAGCCATTGGACTGTAGAGGTGAGTCGTAACCAGCAGCAAGAACAACGAGTTTGCATCGTTTTCAGGCACCATGTTGCACGTGTACTCGAGCTCTTCCTCTTCGAATTTGTGTATTCCAGGAGCTGGGATCTCTTTCATGTGCTTCCTGAAGTTGAAAATCGTCTCCTTGCTGACATCACGCCAAGCAGCAGTAGCGCATTGCATACATATGGGTACGTTGACTTTGTAGGAGTTCGCTGTGCTCGAAACCATGACGTTTTCCGCGTGATGGTCGCCTTTGCCTTAGTGATCCTTGAATGCGTGGATAATAACTGCATCGAGGGGCTGGTTGAACGGCGTTGGTTTCGGCTCAAGCTTGTGTATCCTGATGTTACTCAATTTTGAG
The DNA here is from genome assembly GCA_902706625.1 of Albugo laibachii. Classification (NCBI taxonomy): domain Eukaryota; phylum Oomycota; class Peronosporomycetes; order Albuginales; family Albuginaceae; genus Albugo; species Albugo laibachii. Next base: position 42,405 of record CACSLJ010000212.1, on the reverse strand, counting down.
GCCTTCGGTATTGTGTGCCTACCTTGCTTGCGAAGTAGATCGTTTTGTACACCAACCCGCGCAGCGGACAGGTCCGAGCGCATCTATCCCCTTGCATTCGCAGCGTACGAGAGCCCGTAATGCAACGCCTGTCATCCAGCAAATCACTTTGGCTTTTTCGCGGTGCAAATGAAGTACAGTGGCAGCTTGACGGTTACATTGGCATCTGTTGCACACAACACAGTCACTCTCTGCTTGTTCAATTTGCGCCCCCTGAGCATACTGTAATACAGGCTCCATTCTCATTACAGTTCTCTTTCAGAATATCGTCACAAAAAATAGTGTAAAAATATATCAAGTATAGAAGGTATTTAGACCGATACGATTATAAAAGGTAAGCAATGCTGAATAAGAGTGAGTGTATTTATCGGCAGTGTGGTGAGTCTACTGTCCTAAAGCAAGCTGCTTTATGCTCTTAACGAGCTCATTCACCTCGTCGCTGATAATCTTTGTTGGAGCCAGCAGTTTGCCACTGTGGTGATCGTCACCGTCTTTCAAGCTTCTTGAGCCCACTGGATCGCTTGGAGGACGTCTACAGTATACAAAGACTCTACCTGCGTCTCAACATTTTCATTTCCTACCTCTGCGGCTTTGCCAAGTAGCTCTTCAAACTTACCCACAATGTACAGGGTCTTCAGCCGCTCCAACTTGCTTTTGAAAGGCTGAATAATCCCTGCGTCCTGTGGCTGGAGGAATGACGTCGCGTTGGAGGGCAGCATTTTCACCGTGACGTTCGAGAGCGGCTCAGTAACGCGATGAGAGGAGACGTTTTCCAGCAGCAAGAGGACATGGCGCCCTTCGCTCTTCATTTTCTCGTTGAAACGCTCAATCCAGTTCGTAAAAAGCTCAGTATTAATCCAGCCCTTTGCAGCGTTTGCATATTGAATACCGAGCTCTTCTGCAGTCTTGCCTCCGAGCATCGCGGTTGCCGAGCCGTACCGACGAAAAGGAGCGGGATCTTGGTTGAGCCGTTAGCGTTGCTCGTCACTTCAACGCTGAGGTGCTTCTTTATCTTCTTGCGGGCGGTGATGCGTTCTTCGAGATGTTTTTGCCGGAAAATGAGCAATAAAAGTACGCAGTTTCGTCCAATATTGTAGATGTCCTCCTTGTCGTAAAGGCTTGTAACTTCTTGTAGCACGTGGCGTCCATTCTTAATTGCAGTAGTCTTGACCGAGCCAGCTTCGCCATGCGTTCGCCTGGATTTGAGACCCTGCCACTGTTGAAATCGATAGAGCCAGCCTTTTGAGAACATCAACTTGAAAAGCACAGCAGCAGTGGTTGGAGTGGCTGTATTTAAGAGAATAGAGCGTATCATCTCTGCTTTCTGCCGAATCGCTGCTCCTGTGACGATGGTTTTCTTCATCTCCTCGCACCTGTTGATCCACAACACTAACTGCGCTTCCATAATAGGCGAGTGCGCGCAATGACTTGCCTTTCGCAGCGAGTTACGCTCTGTCTCGTCTTCTTGGCGCTTCAGCAGGTCAGTCAGTGACGTTCGTACGAGCGGACGTGGCAGATTGAATGCAGACGCTGCCCATTCACTGAAATCTAGGCACGACATGTCCGGGTGCACTGCGTGATGTTCGCGCAGCGCTCTGTTCTGCTCGCTATTCAAACGAATGCGTGTTGCTGCAGTCTTTGCGATCGCGTGTCATTATGGTTGCCGTTTGTGCTGAGGTTTGATCTGTGGCAGGCCAAGTGTGCGCGAAGCGCGCAATTTGAAAGTCTTTGGGAATGATGATTGAGTACAGTAAGCGCTTTCGTAATTTCGATTTTAGATATATCGATTTTAAAAGGGTATTAGCTCACTGCGGGTGACGGTATTCTGAAGGAGAAGTGTATGCGTTTTTCATATTGAAAGGTGCATACAAACTCCTTGTGCTGTGGTGTAATATACCATGGCACAAGTGCTTTAAGCAAACCCTGACACGTTTTGGTCAAATTTTCGAAGCGTGTCACCCTTTGGAATATCTCCTAAAAAATATGTATGCTTGAGCAGCATAAAAATGCCAAGTTAGCACCACTAGAATAAATGTAAGGTATACTTAGGAATATGTCTGAGCTATATACAAATGCCAAGTCAGCACCGCTATAATACAATCTATAATATGACTTGGAAGTCTGTCTGAGCAGTACAGTGCGCGCCAATTGGCTAGGCGCACTTCTTTTTTTTGTTTTTTGTGCGATCTAAGGCACTTTCGACAATTTTAAAAAGACCACTGCATTGGTGAGACTTCGTTGAATGCCGTACTGGTTTTACTTGTTTCACACTTAGCTTTCGTCTTTTAATAAACGATAAAACCTTCAAAATTACACCAAAAAAATACGCCAATAGGTTAGCCGCACTGTGCGTGATTCGTAATCACGAAAAGGCAATAGTGATTACGCCATTTCTAAATACCGTAATCGATTCCACATGATCGGAGCTACCTTTTCATAACCATCATGTTGCTCATTTCTTTTTTCTCGCTCCGCACCATAATGAAAAAAGACAAAGCTCTCTCGGACGTCTAACGAGGCAAAATTCTTGCGTTTTCGAGCGTGAGCATGAGTCACCGAGAGATCGCGAGACGCATGAACATGTCAGCGAAGGTTGTGAGCAACTTCCTGCGCGATCCAGACGCATATGGAACGCGCTACAAGCCTGGGAGAGACCGAGCACTGACCGAGCGCGGGCGTCGTCGCCTGTTTGGCGAGGCGAGGAAGACTGGCAGCTTCGCCAAGACGCTTCAGAATTCTCTACAGCTCGACGCTAGTGTACGTACCACTCAGCGAGAGCTCCATAACAATGATGTATTCGAGTACGTGAAGCGCAACCACACGCCAAGGATGACCCCTGAGCACAAAAAAAAGCGCATCGAATGGGCGAAAACCATGCTAAACGAACGAACCGATTGCAGCTCTATCATCTTCTCTGATGAGAAGAAATTCAATTTAGGCGGCCCGTATGGACTCCAGAAGTATTGCCACCACCTGCGTGACGAGAAACAAAGTTTTTTTAGCCGACACAGTGGAGGTGATTCAGTGATGGTGTGGGGCTGTTTCTCGTCACGCGGCTTGGAAGATTTGGCGTTCGTCTCGGGGCGCCAAAGCTCGGAAACCTATTGTGATACGCTTGGAAATCACCTCATGCTTTTTGCCCACCAACACCATGTGGAGAAGATGCAATTTCAGCAAGATGAAGCGTCGTGCCGTCGAGCTAGGGATACGATAGTCTTTCTGAAGGAGCAGGGGGTGACCGTTGTAGAGCATCCAGCGCTGTCTCCAGGCTTCAATCCGATCGAGGACCTCTGGGTAGTACTAACGCACGCTGTGTATCGCGACGGGCGACAGTTTATGAGCAAGAACGACTTAAAATCGGTAATTTTGAGCGAGTGGAAGATTATCGGCCTGGACTACCTCCAAAAGCTGGTAGACTCAATGCCAGATCGGTGCTTTGAAGTTGTAGAACGCAAGGGAGCTAAAACGAGCTTTTAGGGAGAAGCAACAGCGTAGAATTCATAACGCAATTAATGATTTCATTTAGCGTGGCTAACCAATTCGCGCATTAATCGGTGTGTGTTAAAGGTTTTTATTGTTTAATGAAAAGAGAAAGCTAAATATGAAACAAGCAATACCGCTACGACATTTGCCAAGATCTCACCAATGTAGTGGTCTTTTCAGAATTGTCGAATGTGCCTTGGATTGCGCAAGAAACAAAAATACGAAGTGCGGCTAACCAATTGGCGCGCACTGTACAAAAATGACAAGTCAGAATTGGAAATTACAGCATATTGTGAAAGACTCCAATAAACCGTCTTACACATCAGCAACAAGAGCAGCACAAGAACAATAGTATCCAGTCTTTGGCGCCAGCCAAAACCAATTCAGCCATGTCAACGGCAGTGAATGCCTTCTACAGATTCCTCGCTTCTGCGTGCTTCATTTTTGAAGGGCTCAACTATCCATACTCCGTGATCCGTCTAGTGCGTGCTTCGTCTCTGTAATGGAGAATTTCGCAATGCACCTCGCCTACCTTAAGGGCGGCAATGCAGACTTCCTCGCGAAGATTATGGGATTCCTATCATAGAAAAGGGAGCATGTGCCTGCTCGGGTCCTCCAAAAAAGCAAGCGTGGGAGGACTAGTAAAGAAAGCTGCATCGTGTACAAAGAGTGATCTTCTATTACTTATGGAGCACTTCTACACGACTGCCTCGAATCTAACGGACTACAAAGACGCTGCAATTGTGTTCCTAATGTGCCATGTCTTCAGCCACGCATCTGATTTGTCATTTGTTCTCAAGCAATACCTTTCCGTCAGTGCCCACAACGTACTTTTTCTTTGGCTGATCCGCGTCAAGACATCCGAGGAACACGGACTCTCTCTGTTCCCTGTCCGGAAGACATTCGTAACGTGTCCGGTTCCCACCAAAAGTGGACTTGCTCATGCATTCCACTCTATGCATCTCGCCACTGCCGCAGCTTACAAATAAGAAAGATATTGAAGATTCCGTGACCACAGCGTCAATCCCACTTGTGGTGCTTCTAGGAGGTGGATATCATGTCGAAGCTGGAAACAAACATGAAACGGCTTTGTGTACGGCGCCGCTCGCGCTCCAGGAATCCATATCTACGTGAATCAAATTCTCAGGAAGTCGGCAAAGGTCGCAGGTGTGGGGGGCGAGTTGACATCACACTCTTGCAGGCGTAGAGGTGCTCAACACGCAAGTGGCGATCCTTAGCTGAGCGCGCAATGGATATTTGACTGAGGCGCATAGAATTTGACAGTGACAAACAAAATATTTTCGTACCCTTCAGCACCACCAGGGAATATCAGAATGTCGTACGCGTATTTAGTGGTTGGGTGCAAACGAAACGCACCTGCAGCCGAGCTATCTGTTTTCAATACCCATACCTGAGCGAAGATTTCAAGAGCTCAGGTGCTCATGTTCATCACATGCAGCAACCTCAGTAGCAGCAGCTACAACGTCGACAGTGCGTGCTCGAAGACTGTGGTGTATATTTAATCCACCACTACCCGCGATCATAATTGCAGTAGTCAAGCGCCTGGAAGAATGCGACCTTGTTGCGAAATGCCAAGTGGCAAATATGATGGCGTGGGTCAATGACAGTTGCGCGAAGTGGAGCCCGTCGCAGAAGGAAATGGGAATGAGAGAAACAACAAGACCAACCAGAAGCAGAACGAGAAAAATCAAGCTACTATCAAGTTCCAAGCGGCTGTGATTAGTAGGCTTGTCGAGCTGAACGAGCGCTGAGGAGCGAATTACAGCAGTTGAATCCTAGTTAGAGATACGAAAAGCTGATGTAATCTCCACACCTTCTGGAGGAGATTTGGGCCGAGACGCGAAAGGAATATGTGAGATTCCATGCGTCAAGAATAAAAGAAAGAAAACAGAAACGACTAGCATCTCGACAGTTTGGTACGGGTGTACACATGCGAGCCGCATCTATGGATGTATGAGGTTTCTCGGCAGCCAGTCTTCAACTCTAGAAAGCCCGTCACCTTCATGAAACTGTTCCTGGACGACGGGTTCAATCTAATTGTTAACGTGGAGAGCTTTAAGGCAGAAGTGATGATTTATGGAGCGTGCGCAGAATCGGGAGTTGATGAGCTCCGTGCGCACCCAGAAATTGTGTCGCGAGGAGCAGGGTTGGTATTTAGCATATGCGCGATGCTCACCGCGAAGGACCTCTAAACGAGCGAGAGAATGGTGGCTTATATGGCTGTGCTTGCGACGGAAGCTATCACGGATCCTTCCCCGCTGAAGTCACAAGACATATTGCACACTATGTAAGACAGAAGTTAATGCATTCCATTATTCTGTTGATCAAGTCAGCCCTTTCGGGAAACAAGAATACTACTGGCTCACCACTGAAAGCAAGATGTTTGCGATGAAGAGATGCCAAATCCAGCCGATTTCCGTTCGGGGGACATGAAGATGGACCCTAACATTGTACCAATAATGAAAACAGTTTCGAGAAACAGCATCGACTTGTCTCGAAGTTCCCGTGTAGAAATTTTAAAATGTATATGGCGATACTCAGTAACAGAAGCTGAATAGAGGCACTTGATAATGCCTTTCCACGGAACACTAAATTCTTTCCTTGTATAGTGACCGAGCTGATCAACACCATTGGGAGAGCTGATACCATGCCTCTACAAACAATCGCCAAATCTTTTCCGAAATAAAATTGTAGAATCCAACCAACACAGCAGCCATTACAGCTGCAAAATAGAAATAGTACGTAGTCGCTCCATCTCCTGCTTCATTGTCCAAAATTTCACAATTAGCCGCGTTAACTGATAAAGCCTGGAATGCTTTTTAGGACAGACATGAACTTGATTATTCGCACTGTACCCTTCCGGAAGCATATCACGACAGCCTGGTGGCACCTCTTGGACACACCCTGCTCGCCCGGAACAAATCCCAGCTAAAAACATGATAGTCCAATATTTCAACCCACCACCCGGGTCTCAACCATTCCACGGTCGAACACCAACATATCTCCCAACCGTGCTCTCCAGAGGCGTCCATTCGGTCAGCCTGAACTTGAAGTCCTACTCAGATCTCTGCTATTTCGCACACCTTGCACAAACCGCCTCAAATGGAAAGTGTTAAGTAAGACCATAAGTCAGGCGGCCACTACTCACCATTACGTCATAAAATAACTCTCCAGACGTAAGCGATAGCTAGAATTCCCTATTTCGGATTTAATGCCACCGTGTAAACGTTAATAATAATGATAATATTAATTGCTTGGTCACGAAATGAAATCAATCCTTCGCTCAAGCATACAATAGGTGAAGAAGATATAAAGTTGTCGCTTTTCATCGCATCGTTTTAATTCTCTGGATCCTCAAGTCCTAATGACCACCTTTCCAACTTGACTTGATGTCAGGTCATATCTCCTTGGAAATTGGTTTCTAACTCAGCGACTGCAGTGCACACTGATTCTAAATCACAAAATGCATTGTGGCATCGGCTCTAATCATACGCAGGCAACGAGAATTTGAAAATACTAGTATTCTCTGGCTTTGGCGATAGTTTAATCAAGGATGTGACTAGCGAATGCGTCTTGTTGATCTTGCAGGGAAGCATGGAAGAAAGTCGGGCTCTTGGCTGTAACTCTCCTATTATCAAGAGTTTCTAGCGTATGTTATTCTGCCGTGTAGGTGCTTTTGTTCACACTCAATATATTCAGCGACACTTTTAATAGGAAGTGAATCATCGACATGAACGGAGCTAAACTTCACCAGTCCCTGCGTTCGATTCGGTCACAATAGTTTACATAATGATCCAGCAAGACTGGATTATGTTTCTGATAAACAAAAAAATGAGTTATCTTCTTCTTCATTTTGATATCCAAATGCATCGGGAAACTCAAGAGCTCAAGAGCAAGAGCTACCTTTGTTCACACTCCTGCTAATCGTATCGCTCTTCGCAATTGGTCTCAAGCTACCAAGTATTATCTACAATAACGACGACTTTTCTTCGTTCAGGTCCACTCCGAGTTCATTTCATTCAGAGCTACCATTTCGTCCGACTCGTCGAAGAAGTTGTCTGCATTGTTGTGAGATTTATGGTCGAGCAGCGTAGATTAGATTATGCTGCTTACCACTTGTATCGAATACACGTCCCAAAAGCCTCTGCACACAGATTTGACTATTAAGCATTACAAGAATTCTATTTCGAAGCCAGAAACGCATCATTCCGACTGACGGAAGATCCACTACAGAGCCGAGTTCTTCCTCTTCTATGGCACTACTATTCAAGGCGCTCCTTTCGCCACCTTTGAGTCAAATCGGTCAATTTTCCACCCACATCTACAAGAGCATTTTTTCGTGCAAGCTCAAAACGTCGCTGCTGGAATCGGCACACAGCTCCAATTCTGCACTCGCAGAGGTGTCACTCGTAGCGGAACTATCCGACATGTCATTGCTTTCTTCAAAGAAATCGTCAACCAAATTGATTTTTCCACAGCCCTCAGTTATTCTAATCATATTGCGAGATAGCTTTGGAGCGTTGGGAGGCATTTTCGGGTTTTTTCCACATGACGAAGATTTGCTACGTTTTGTTGAAGAGACTTTACGTGAGTGTTTGGATCTTCTTGTGAGCTTGCTTCCTTTGATATGAAAGTCGGCACCAAATGATGAGAAAGGCCTGCCTATGAAAGCTCCTTTATGGATCATGACCCAGCATCCTGTCGATGGTACATCGCAATTGCTGACATTGCGATTATTTTGCTCGTAATCTCGGTAATCGACAACCACTTTGATGATGTCTGCCAATCCTGTCTCCACATATCTTTGAGCAGTTGGTGTGCTGTAGTCGCATGCCGGCGAGCTATTCACCTCAATGAGCCACGGAGCCAATTTATCGTCGAGCATGAAATCGTATCCGTACAATTCAAATGAGTTTGCACGATGCTGAACCAGATCCTGAACGCATTGCAAAGAGTATATGACAATTCGCTTCATTTCAGCTTGTATCTGCTCTTCCCATATGTTCGCATTTTCCAAGTCTGGGTCACTCCTAGTCGAGCTCCTACAAGCTAAATACCTTATAAAGTCGTCCGAATGCCACATGTTCCCTTCGACGGTCATCTTGCCATCGTCAGTCGTATACACATCATAAAACTTGTCACTTTGTTTCTGTATCGAGTTGTTGGTCAAATGTACGTACGGGTCGCTCAGATCGTGCACTTGATACTCCTCTGAACTAAATCGAAGATAGCAATGTTTGTTAAACCAGACTGTCAGGGGATCCCAGCAAGTCACAAGCACCCACTGTCGAATATCAAACTTTCTTCTACACACCAAGAGCGGGTTTTCCATGTATTTTTGTGCGACCCATTGACACTCCTTGTGATTCTCAATATCAGCATAACTTAAGATCTCATCCAGCTCATTGAATACACGGATGCCACGACCCCTTGACATTCCGGCAGGCTTGATAATCCAAATGTTGTTACTGATGGAAAACGGATCCCCTAGAATTCCACCCCCATTTAAATGAAATTGCGGATTTTCCTTTTCTAATGATATTGCAAGAGTGATAACGTCTTCTCGGGTTGTTTCGTGAAGACAAGAGAACTCTTTGAACAATTCCTCGAGTCGTTTTCTCTCGCGCTCCAACGCTTCCATTTTGAACCGTTTGTACCTTTTCGCTTCTTTTTCAAGCTTTCGCCGTGCAGTAGGATCTAATTCGCTGGTACTTGTATTCCCAACAAAGGTGGGATCATGGGATCCATTATCAAGTGAGCCTATACCAACTTGAGACCAATCGAGAGAGTTTCCAGCTTCCGTTAGGTTCCCAGACTTTAAAACTTGCCATTGTACATCGCTCACCAAATCATTGGTCTCCATCCAAATCGGATGGTCGATACTCTCCTCTAACATATCACTTGAATAGCGGTCGGGTGTCTCTCGATCTTGAGCTATGCGGCGCAATTGTTTCCTAGAAATGGCCAAGATCACATCAACGACAGCAAGGTTGAAGGCTTGATTCTTTTCGTAAATCAGCAATTTTGCAAGCTTTTTGAGCATACTTTCCACCTTTACATAACGAAATTGCTGGACAAAGGCATTCATTTCTTGCGGCTCGTTTAGATCGAATGCTTGAGGGAAGAAGGAGTCCACTTTTGCATTTTGATGCCAAACCAAATGCCGCAAATTCTGAAGCAATCCAACCTTGGTGGTAAGAGATGTATTCTGTAAAAAGTGATTCACATGCTGATGTTTGTCCAGTGGCAACATTTTGATCTCTTCACTCTTCAGCGACCACTTGAGATGAAAAAATGGAGAATTTCTATCTTCATTACAAAACCAGCCACGTTTCTCCAATTCTTGACGAATAATTGGATAGCATCCTGAAACACAAAACACCTTTTGATTTTGTGTTACGCCATGTCGTTTCTTCCAAGTTGCAAAGTCTCGAGCTTGTGGCGTTGAATAGTGTGATCCTGTAGCTCGGTTCTGAGCATTTCGTGATACATTGGATGTGCTTGTCTCACGATTACGTCCAGCTAATTTCACAATGGTCGATTCTTTTTGATTTGCAGAACACTTTTCAATTGAACGCTGGCTCCTGCTGCCTTTACTGATAAGCCGAAGAGCCCCATCGTCCTTATATCGACCAGATTTTCCCAATTTGACTTGTACTGCCTCTGCGATCCTTTGCTTTGCCTCCGAATCTTCAATATTCCCCTTCTCCCGTTCAGTATGCATTTCCGATACTTCATTTTCGGTCTGATTGCTGTGTCTCTCTGACTGGTTAGTTATAGTATTCAGTTCCGGGAGATGAATCCATACATTTGGTAAAATATCGCTATTCGGTTTCTTGTGGTCCTTATAGAGTCCATGAGGCAATTTGGGTAGCAATGGCTCGTTGTCGCTTTTCACGGTGATAGAGTCATCGACTATCGGAGCGCGATGGCATTTCATCCTTTCAGCACAGTGAAATTATACGAGCATTTTGGTAGTTTCGCGTTCTGTTTATAGAATCGATGTGATCCATGCGTCGTATACATTTAAACAAGATATATCGTTCAACAAAGTATACACATTCAAAGTTTAGATAGCGTTCACACCATCGTTGCTGAGCTTTATAAAATGTAGCCTAAATACAGTATTAGACGTAACGGGACTCAAAGAAGTAGACGGAAGATAATATGGTATGCATACAGTTTAGCAATATCATGCTTTGGTCACCTTGTATCCCTGCTGACACGTCTTTGCCTGGATGAGATGAGTCAATGTATTTCCAAAGCTGATAGGCCAACACGCATGCAGACAAACTTGCGGCTTGACAACTAATATTCCGTCTCCCTCTGAAAAAACTTACGTAGCATGAGTGTACATTGCGCAAAAGGAACAAAAGGAACTGCGTCATTATGAGGGTATATAATTAGCTGTAATGGCGCAAGTAGTGGAACGATTCGGATAGTTATTCAAAATCTTAAAAGCAAAACTTTGCACAAAAGTGTGTTACAATCTCTCATTACAGTTCAATATGAAGCATCAACGCATCAACTCATCAGCTCTCCGATATCCTTTTCCCTTGTGTTATGTGGGGAAAAAGCTTGGGTTGATGGCTCTTACGATACTGGCAGTAAGTCTTACAACTGATGCTGGACCAGGCTATACCGGCCGATACAAGAAAACTTATGCACCAGATTTGCCTCCGATTCCGGAAAATAGTGCGTTTCCAAATGATCGATTGAATACTCTGCAACAAGAATGGGATCAACCAACGGAAGTGGAGCCTGAGAGTAAATTGCGTCGTACTTCTAGTCTCAAGGTTCCACCAACTGCCAAAACAACTCAGCCCCATAAGCTTTACCGCAGCAGATCATCACCACCGATTGGTGAAAGAACGATGAGTGGTGGAGGGGACACAAATGATCCCTTGCATAATAATGATCAGCAAACAGAGCCGGATAAGAGAAGGAGGAAAAAAAGCGGACTTTCGAGACCGGCTATAGCTGCCGTAGCCTTTGGTTCCTCAGCAGTCGCAATCGGCGGAGCCACTGGAGCTTCTATTGTAATAGCGAATCACCTAGGTTCTTTAGTCAATACCACGACCCCACCAAAACCAACACCAGAATCCTTGCTGCCTCCACGAGTTGGCGGATATGCTTAACAATGACCAGCTCCAACAGCTCCTCCGGATGGCCAAACTACAATAACGAATTCTGAATCGCTCCATTCAACTCCCAAGCATGGCGAATACTCCTCCCAACAAGAGTACGGCCACTTGAAATGTCACCACGGTCTACTCCTCCATCACCAAAGTCTACTCCGTTTTTCCCTCCAAATTTGCTATCTTGAGTGCTGCAGCCAGATCAGCGCTTTTCATCCCATTTGGACCGATTACCTACAATAAGCTCGATTTAGATGAGAGCATTTTCTTCTTTTTCCAGATCAGAGAATATAATACGGCATTACCTTCATTCTTCTATATTGATTATTTTTGGAAGGATCATCGAATTCCGACTTTCACTTTCACAATCTCTTTTGAGTGTTTACAATTTCCCGCATAAATTGACGTAATGCGCTTCCAGCGGAAAAAGTTCATTCAAAGCGATGTACCTGTCTCCTGCAAGAACGGAAATCGCATCTGTAGATTTGGACTGCTGCAAGTATCGTAGCAAAGGTCATCTGCTATATAGACTTGGACGAAGGGTAATGAAAGACGCTAGTTATTCTTTGCCCACGAAGTTTTGCTCGCGGTGCCCAAGTGATGCAAGATACGCGCTCACCCTTTCAATACAAATTGATGATGTAAATACTCCATCACAAAAGCATGTATGCCGGAGTATCAAGGCCCAGTATTCGCGTACGAAATATTGTCCGATTAGCTGGAGCACAATCGAACCTTTACTTCGAGCAATTCGAACAGCCGACTGGGCGTCGATGTCCGATCTCAAAAGTGTGTGGATAATGTGTCTCGCTGATACCGGTGTAGGCTTCTCTGTTCCTTAGAATGAAAGCGTACGAGCTTCTATAACGTGTTTCTTTTCACCATCCAAAAGCGCTAGTTCGGTGGGAAAGAAGCGAAAGTGATCAACCAATCTCACCGCAAGGAAACTTGGCTTGGTCCAGCGGATTGGAGATCTGTGACACTGATGATGTGCTCTCGCTAGGCACAATGCTGTCAGCGACTGATCTGATGCGCATCTTTTGAGCAATTTTTTTGACTCACACTCTCAATTTGTCTCGAGGAAAGCTTCACGATCGTATCCATCCAAATGTCATCGCCAAGCGAGTTTTTCCGTAGTGATTTCTCCAGCAAATGAATTTGGCGTGTGGAGGTCCCATTCGGAAATATTGCCTGAAGAGCTCCATGACAATGCGAGATCGGACGTACAGGATGTGTCGGTATCCTCGTGTTCACCGTTGTGATCGATGTAGGAGAAAATACCTGCAATCCGCAGGATGACGTCGTAATCGACTTTGCAAAAATCGAGATTGTCGCCAGTATGCTATGCTTACCAAATGGGAACGTGACGAGAATTTTAAAAGCGGCGTTGAGTCCAATAATACTGCCCAGTGTCACGCTGCAACGCCAATGAATTCAGTAATTCATAAAATAGTAAGACCCTCTCGGATGACTGGCGTGTAGCCATCTTGAGACGCTTTAAGTGTATTATAATGATCTTTTTTGTGTCCTTCGGTTCTGGGTGTGAAGGAGTTTGTCCATTACGAAACCATTCATTCTTCTGCTCATTACCATGATTTCTAACTCCAATCGGTTCTCACTTACCGAATTAACTGCCATAGTTTCCGCTTGTTGAGATCGTCCTCCCAGAGGTAAATATCCAGCCTTAGGTCTTTCGATGTCAGGTTGTTTAGGCGGTGGCTTCGTCTGTTCATGAAGTACCATAGCAGCTAGGATATTTGACCTTTGTTTCTCGGTATTGTCATCCTAACCTTAAACGTGGGTAGGAACTTATTTCAGCATTAGCAATCAAGAAGCTTACTGCCAGTATCATGAGTGTCATCAAACCCAGCTTCTCTCCACGTGAATGACGCGGATAAGATGCCAAAGAGCCGATGCGTTCATCTTCGTCTCAAGCTGTAGTAAGAGATTGTAAGGCATTCAGAATAATCGAAAGTGAGGTTGCAATTCTATTGTGTATTTATTCAAAGCTTAACATCCGCATGGGCTGGTGGGTTTTCAATCAAACAAACACAGCCTTCTGTAGTTATAACGAAGACCCGACGTAAGGGTCTTATTCTCATGTGTTGGGCATCAGCAAAGCACCGACTTCCAGCACAACTTCAGATTGAGCGCGCCATTGTAAGACAACTACTTGACGTGTAAGGACTTTGAACCGTACCGACGAGGCAAGAACACAATTTCCGCGTGAGCGCTTCCATTCTTGCATTTCTGCATTGTCACTTATAGAGTTTCTTCTGACACAAACGCCGATAAAACTATATATGTAAAACTATTTATATCAAATATTTTCCAGAATGGTCTTCTTTATGATCATTCACCTAGAGTCTCGATGCAATTACTTTATAAAGCTTTCAAGCATTTTTGCTAATTGTTTGTCCGGTAAATGCATTGATAAAGTTCGTCTTTTGATCTTATGAATCGCTGTAAACGTGACTGCCCTTCACATGAACCAGGCGGAAGAACACACGGTCTGCACGTAGCAATATCATGCTTTGACTATTTTCTGGCCCTACTGACACGTCTTCGCTTGGATGAGATGAGTCAATGCTTTGTCAAAGATTACGCGTCAACACCCAAGCAGGAAGACTTATGCCTCGACAGCTAATAATAGATTATCTCGCTCCGTCAAACTTACGTGTCATACCGCTACATTACGTTTCCACCCGCAGGATGCCGAGATTTGCTGTCGATAGCACGGTACAACATGGGAATTACGTGATTATGTGGGTAGTACCCATGGCATTAGTGACGTATATGGAGGAATGGCTTGATGGTATACAACCTCATTAAACAAAACTTTTCACAGAAGGAACACCATTTTCTGATTGTCTTCCACACTTTCACCACAGCTTGAGATGAAGAATCAACGCAGTGTCACTCATGTATCTTTTTCCCGTCAGTCACGCGGAAGAAAGCTTGGCTCGATGGTACTCATCCTACTGTCAGCTGGCCTTTCAAGGAATGTTGCTGTTCAAAGAGTGTCGGGCAGTACTCCCCAACAAAAGAATTCACGACAACCAATCTCGCAGGATGGTGGTGAAGCTGCTTCTCACAATACGAATAAAGTAACTTTTGAAAAGAAAATGCAACAACCTACGGGAGCTATAGATGGGGGGGGCGACACGAACTTGCGTCGTACTTCTAGTTTCCTACCTCTATCAAAAAGCGAAGAAACGCCTGATAACAAAAAACTTCGCCGCACTAAATCAACATCGGATATAGGCCGCACTAAATCAACATCGAATACGGATACAACCAGGAATGGCGGCACAGTTGATCCTACCGAAACCAATACTGGTACAGAATCGAATCTTCAAGGGGGGGGCGACACGAACTTGCGTCGTACTTCTAGTTTCACACCTCTATCAAAAAGCGAAGAAACGCCTGATTACGAAAAACTTCGCCGCACTAACTCAGCAAAACCGAATATAGATACAACCAGGAATGGTGGTGAAGCTGCTTCTCACAATACGAATAAAGTAACTTTTGAAAAGAAAATGCAACAACCAAAGGGAGCTATAGATGGGGGGGGCGACACGAACTTGCGTCGTACTTCTAGTTTCCCACCTCTATCAAGTAGCGAAGAAACGCCTGATTACGAAAAACTTCCCCGCACTAAATCAACACCGAATACGGATACAACCAGGAATGGCGGCACAGTTGATCCTACCGAAACCAATACTGGTACAGAATCGAATCTTCAAGGGGGAAAAAAAAGCAGATTTTCAACAAAAAAGAAAATTGCTTTAGGCTCCGGTGCCGGAATAATAGCCGTTGGCGGTATCGCTGGTGGAACTACTGCTGCGGTAATACATGAGCAAGGCTCTTCCGGTAATACGACGGCACCAACAACACCACCAACACCAACACCAACACCACCACCAACCTTATGGAACACTAAAGAAGTTGGTGGAGGTTATCAACAAACAAACCTACCTCTGCAAAATGCTCCAAATGGCACACATACAATCCCGAGTTTGGGAAAGCCCAATGAACCGCCTACTCCGTTTTTCCCTCCAAATTTGCTATCTTGAGTGCTGCAGCCAGATCAGCGCTTTTCATCCCATTTGGACCGATTACCTACAATAAGCTCGATTTAGATGAGAGCATTTTCTTCTTTTTCCAAATCAGAGAATATAATACGGCATTACCTTCATTCTTCTATATTGATTATTTTTGGAAGGATCATCGAATTCCGACTTTCACTTTCACAATCTCTTTTGAGTGTTTACAATTTCCCGCATAAATTGACGTAATGCGCTTCCAGCGGAAAAAGTTCATTCAAAGCGATGTACCTGTCTCCTGTAGAAGTAGAAATCCAGTTATAATGGGAATCGACGAAGCTGGTCGTGGTCCAGTGCTAGGTCCAATGGTCTATTCTGCAGCGTATTGGGCAATCGACTCGAATGAAGCATGTGAGGCAATGGGATTCGATGATTCAAAGGTGTTATCCGCAGCGTCTAGAAAGAGTCTCTACAAAACAATCACCGAGAGCACAGAAATAGGGTACATTATCACTTTCCTCTGTTATGCTCTTCCTTAAGCTAGGAGCATTAGTTGGATCGCGCGAAGTGTTTCAGCTTGTGAGATTTCAGATAAAATGCAGAGAAAAGTGCGGAATCTCAATGAAATCGCACGCGATGCCACCATTCAGATCATTGAAATCGTTCAGGCAAAGCGCGTTTGCTTGCAGTGTGTATACGTGGACACTATAGGAGATCCTTCCTGGTATCAAAATTTCTTGACCAAACATTTTCGAGAAAAAATCACCTTTGTCGTGCGGAAAAAAGCGGATCAATTATTTAAAGTACATAACGTATCTTATGATACAATTTGGTCTCAGATCGGAACTGTAGATTGTCAGTGCTGCAAGTATCGTTGCAAAAGTCATTCGGGATACTATCTTGGAGGAATGGAAATGGGAGACGCTGACTCATACTTTGCCCACAGAGTTTGGCTCGGGGTACCCCAGTGATCCGAGGTACGCACCTCGCTTTTGATACAAAATTCTAATGTGATCTCCAGCACAAAAGCGTGGCTGCTGCAGTATCGAGACCCAATATTCGCGTACCCAAATATTGTCCGCTTCAGCTGGAGCACAATCGAAAATCTACTGCAAGCAACTCCAAAAGTCGCCTGGGCGTTCGATGACTCGACCCCAAAGGTATGCGGATAAAAATGTCTCGCTGATCCCGGTGTAAGCCTTTCTATTGCTTAGAATGAAAGCGTACGAGCTTCTATAACGTCCTTCTTTCCCCCATCCAAAAGCGCCAGTTCGGTGGGAAAGAAGCGAAAACGATCCATCATTCTCACCTCAAGGAAACTTTGCTCGGTGCAGCGGATTGAAGACCTGTGACTCAAATATTCGGTTCTTCACATGTACGTTACAGAACGAGGTGTCGACATGAAGCAATCCGGAGAGCTCCATACCCTATGTGAATGACCAAATTGAAGCTTTTGCTCTTCATCTCGCAATCGTTTCATACTGCGCCATCGAATGTAAAGAATGAGCGCGCCAAGACACACTAATGTCAGCGCGACTCCAATGCAAATGACTGTGATCTGATATGCATCTTTTGAGCAAAATGACTCACAATCCCCGTTTGACTCGAGGAATAGTTTCATGATCGTATCCATCCAAATGTCATCGCCAAGCGAGTCTTTTTCCATATCGATTCCTCCATCAAATGCATTTGGAGTGCGGAGGTACCACTCGGAAATATTGCCTGAAGCGCTCCATGACAATGCGAGATCGGACGTACAGGATGTGTCGATATCATCGAGTTTGCCATTGCGATCGATGTAGGAGGCAAATATCTGCAATCCGCAGGATGAGGTGGCGGTCGACTCTGACGGACTCGAGGGTTTCGCCAGTATGTTATGCGTACCAAATGGGAACGTGACGAGCTTTTTGGAAGCGGCATTGATAGTATCGTAATACCGCTCCGTATCTCGGTGTAGCGCCAATGGATTCTGTGTTCCATGGAATAGTAAGACACTCGCGGATGACTGGCGCGTAGCCGTTTTGAGACGCTTTGGCGTGTATTGTAATGAGCTGTCTTGAGAGGGTATGCGGCGAAGTGTTTGGCCTTCCAAACACATTGGCGAATTATCACTTTGAAAAGCGCAATAGCGATCCATTTGGTCATACATAAGCCCGACACTGATCAATTGATCGGTGAATCTCGATTGTAAGACTTCTTTTGATGGTACCGGTTTCTCCCAAAGCTCAGAGAATGTGATCAAGTCGTAAACCAAAGGAATGTTTTCAGTTTCCAACTCACGATCCATGAAGAATTTCTGCATGAAGTAGGCTATAACAGGTACATCCTCTGGATCGCATCGATGAATGCGGAGTAAGATGGCCGGTAAGAGCGTTCGTACTTCTTCATTGAGCATAATTCGACCCAAAAGCATACGAAGTATATGAGAGAACGGCTTGTTAAAGTCGTATGGCCTCACCGATTTCCACTTGGCTGCTACGGTGTTGATACACGCAGTTGGATTGGATGCATCTGCTGCAGACAAAGTCTCTTCGAGTGTCTTCACAACGTCCCGGTCTTTAAAGTTGGAAGCGCATGAGTCCTGGGACGCACATTGCATAAGGTACTCTTGACCAATGAGGCCGGAAGTTTGATCGATATTGGAGATGTAGGCGTGTCCGTCGGTTTGGTGAGGGAGTATGCTGTCGAGAAGGTAGCCAGTGACAAAGGGTAGCTGATACTGTCGAATATGATGGATACGAAGTGCCCCAAAGCCGACGCCGTAGAGGAAGACGGATGTCCCAGATTGGTACCGTACCAGGAATGTGACAATATCGAGGGATGTACTGTGTATTGAGAAAGGGTTCAGATTGGTACCATATGTTTCGGTGATTTGTTTGGCACATTCTGGTACGTCCCCAGGCTGGATACGTGACTTTGGGTCGGATTTGGTACACGAAAGGGCGGTACCATGTGTCCCACTTCCACGTACCTCCATTGTGTACACATTAACAGTACCTTGTAGAGCGGTGTAGATCTGAGTCATTTGGTGATGTATTTGAGAACGTCCAAGCGCGGGATTGTAGTCGGGGAGAACCCACACATTTTTCTCGACAACTGATGATTTGAGGGCTTTTATGCGCTGAACTCCGACCGTGATTGTCAGATCACTATCGCATATGCCATTGTAACATAAGGGAGCAAGTACGGTACCACATTCCATTGGGACATTTGGGGCTTTTACATTTGTGGTACACGGGTACCAACTCTGTACCTTATAAAAGGACGATGGTACAAATTGACCCAGTGTGACAGCAAATTGGGTCAGGGTATGTACCACAACAATTAGGTAAAGGGACATCGGTGCCAGAAGCAAAAGTGAATATTTTCCAAGAAAAAGCAACGTAGAGGACAAAACGCAAAACACAAAGCGAATGTAAATGTGATCTTATTCGACATCAAAGCGATTTCCACGCGCTGTCATTGACTAGTAGATCGTACCACAGCTACTACGATTGGAATATTCACATTAAATTTCAAATATTTGTGCGTCCATTTATCTAAATTTTCAAGTTTTAAAGGGTCATACGCGTAGCGATGCAAGCGTTCGCGCTTGACCGGTCAACCAGACTTGACACACCATTCCTATATAAATCGAATGTAAGACACCGACTGAGAAAATTGCAGACTTTCGCCAGGAAAGTGCACCGTAAAATACCGAGACTGTAAAGTAATAAATTTCGAAGAAATAACGAACACAGCGTATAGCTCTCAAGCAATGCGATTTCTCTCCGCGTTGGTGCATGTCACACGCGAATCAGCTGCGAGACCATCGCAACTGCTGACTTGTTCGATATTGGTACACTATGATAGCTACGAGTAGTACCTACCGAGTGACGTAAGAAATACAGCTTTCACCTTAATCGGAGCCCATCAACTCTAACCCGCTCAAACGGTTAGATTCACACGACGCAACACTGCACGCACGCGAATTCTATTGCATAATACTTGCACTTTCTTTCTCACGCCATTCTTCCGCGTGATTCGATTGGTGGGTATTTGCTTCATTTTAAAATCATACTCTGGCCCATACGATTGTGCAAAAACGTGAAAACGTGCTTTTCGTCTATTTTTTATTCCACAAATACTAACATACTTTTCGCAGTCATTCACACTTTTGTGACTATTTGAACCGTCTGTCAATCTTTTTCGTTTTATTCAGTTCCTCAGCTTCATCACTCATCATCATGAGTGAACAAGACTCCAACACAGGTGTCTCCACTCCCTGGGACCAAGATTTAGACTACGAATACATTCCCTCACAGCCTCCCGTAACCGAGTCACAATACCCGTACCCCGTACACTCCGCATCACCACTTTACGGAAATTACAATAATACCCTCCAAATGTATCAATCGATTCCATCGACTTCCGGCAACGCCTGCAGCTACGGAAACACAATGACATCCTCCACATCATGTCCCTCCTTCACATCTCTATATTTCGACCCCGAAAACGCGTCCTCAACGAACGTGCTGGAGACCAATATCCAAAACGAATGGACCGCAGCGATGCATTACGATATGAACACATCGATACAAAATCCCTCATCTTATGTTACGTACCCGTTAACTCCCTCACAGTCGCACGTATCGGGTTACTGTCAAGGGTACACTACGTGTGATACGTATCCCACTCGAATACAAGACCCTCATGAAGAGCGTCTCAAAAGAGATACCATACCTCGTTCGAAAATACGTGCTTCTGCATCATTTACGTGTCTATCAAGCATGGAGAAGGAAGATCGTCGTCCCTATGGTAAGCCCTCTTCATTTCCCTGTGGTTCCCACTCAATTCCCACCTCTACAGCTTCCAAACGGCGAAAAGCTCTGGAGCCCTGCTACCGCAAAGGCCGCCAAAAATCATGTACGTTCCTATTTCATGTTGCCCAAATGTTACCCGAGTGTAACCTTCAGTTGTTATCCGAATGTTACCCGAACGTACATAATAGTCGATTCCACGACCACAAGCACAATGACACTCATGTCTCGTTCGACGTCCACAGGCTGCCTTAGCAATCCGTACGAGACCCCAGACACCTATTACATGGAAGAGTACGTGGCGCTGATTCTATAGAGTCCATCAAAGTCTCATTCTGTGCGTTATTAGCAACATAAATGAGACCGACATGATCGGGTACTCTATCGATGATTTAGACACACAAATGCATCCAACCAAGAAGCCGGACAACCTCGATGCAATGATGACAAGCCCAGACGCTGAGAAGCAATCCCCAGCTATGCTATCGACCGATACAAACCATCAGAATGAAGAGATCTCAGCCATTAATGAGGTCAATTCGCCAATGTCCGCGCTGCTCCAATCCATTGGGCTTGTGGATCTCCAAGACGAAATGGAGAGCTCATTGAGTATGTTGACGGAAGAAGCTCGAACTCAAGTGAATGCCTGGGAAGTCGATAAATCCCTCCATCCTAAAGACACTCCCTCCCTCACAGATCGACTGGCGTGTGTGTTGCAAGGTACTCCTCCAAAAGGCTTTGTATTCATCCACAAGTCCGAGGAATCGTACTTTTCAGAATCGAGTCTTTTCTCACTGGAACGATGTGCATGTACCGCTGGGTCCCTTTGGCTCTTATTACACTCGTCCAAATGTGTATCTGAATGCGATATCAATGGATGTTCCACTATGAAGCGAGTCATTCAGCATTGTGTTCATTGTGACATCTCATTGGGAAATTGTCAGGTTACTTGTGATGAGGCCAAAGCGATTCTACTACATTATGGATCGTGCTGTAGCAGGGAGGAAAAGAGTCGATGTCGAGTGTGCTCGCAATTGGATGATATTCAAGCAGCACATCAAGCCCTCAAGCACAAAAGCGCTATCAATCTCTTATCATTCGCTGCATCGGCTCCAGAGACTTTGTCCAAACACGTTCCTATCCAACCGAATCTTCAGCATCAGAATGCCACAACACCAATTCTAGGCTCCTTTGCGCTTTATCTGGAACAAACGTGTCCTTCCTTCCGTGTTGAGCTCCAAACACGCGTGGAAAAGAGAGTCACAGCCTCAGCGAGTCAGAATTTATTTCAGCATATGCAAAAGAAAACGCGACTTCGATCGCTTGATGCTATTCGGGCAGAGGCGCGATTGGCTGTACGGGCTGAAATGGAAAGGGAGCTGTATCTGTACATGCAGACAGTCTCATTGGCATCGCTCGGGAACGGCCCCCAGCCCCTGCAGCCTTGGCTTAAGAAATTGGATAATTTCTCCTTCCAGAATGCGAATGGCGGGGGATTTTTTGCATCAGTGCCTTCGTACTTGCTTCATGGAAGTGTATCCTCGAGCTTGGCTTCGTTCTTTGAGCAACAACCGAGAAATGAGAGCAGTTCCAAATCGGCGGATTCCGCATGAGCTACCTCTTATATATTATAAACATACTCTGAGAATGCATAAGTATGTATATTATAGAAAGTATCATTTTATCTATGTTATCTACCAATAACAGTCTCGCATGCTCTAATCGACGTATGATTGGATACTTTCTATCGCGTGGTATAAATTCTTGAGAGGTAGGTTAATTCCTTTCGGCAGCGCTTTGCGTGTGATGTTGCAGCTTTTCCCACGTCGATCCGAACAGGAGATCTCGTGAAATCGATCGGTAGATAGTGTTTGATCGATTTACCACTTGAATCGCGTTTTTGTCGCTCGTATTTGCCTCCAAACTGAAGAAGAATTTGTGCATTTGTTCCACGATCGCATCGGCGTTTCCTTGTTTTATCACAAATGAGAGGTTAAGATCTTCTGCAGACTCACTCAATAAAAGCACATCGTATCCTTCCAATAGGCCAAAAACATGACCCAACTCCGAGAGTGCTTTCCTCAATTTCCTCCCAACAATCGAAACCACCGAGCATGACCTAAACACTTTGACCGTAGAGTGTGTGTCTAATTGCTTGAGTAACTGCCGAAACGGCTCGCCAGTCACTCCACCAGGAATATGATCCAATGTCACCGTTACTGAAAATTGTGAAGTTGCAATAAGATCCACTGAAATACCGTAAGTTTCAAAAGGTGCAAACACTTTCGATAAAAATCCAGAGGTACCACACATATGAAATGCAGTGATACTGAGGGTTGTCATTCCCTCACGACGAACCACTGCGAGGATCTTTGGTGAGGATGACATACACTCTGTCTCAGTAGAATGAATGATTGTCTTATCACCATTGGGATCATTTGTATTGCGTATTTCTATAGGAATATGAGCCCATTGCGCTGGAATGATACAACGCGGATGAAGGACTTTGGCACCCATAGCAGCGAGCTCTTGAGCCTCACGATAATCCAACGATTTGATCAGTCGAGCGTCCGTCACGTGCCGTGGATCGCTTGTAAACATTCCATGAACATCCGTCCAAATCTCATACTTTTCTGCGTTTAATAGAGCGGCAAATAAGGAGCCAGAAGTATCGCTTCCACCACGACCCAATACACATGTCACTAGCGTATCGGATGAGCCAATTCCCGCGATGAATCCCTGCGTTATGACCACACGTTTGCCATTGGTACTTTGGACTGCAGCTTGTAGATTGGAGCATGGAGGGACTTCTGCCTGTAGAAATTTATCTTCATCAGATTTGGAGAGAGTTGGGTCACTTTGGAGCAACTTTCGAGCGTCGACACGTTGTACTTGATTGTGTAAACCAAGATGTTGCAGGATGCAGAGACCCAATTGCGTTGAGATCAGTTCACCGAATGCTAAGACGCGGGCTTTGATGCGTGGAGAGGCTTCTTCTGTGAGACGTATTCCTTCCAAAACGCGAACGAGATGTTGGAATTCTTTCAATAATGGATGGAATGTTTGGGGAATTACAGAAAGCGATGGGTTTGTGTTGGAGGAAAGTGTCTCGAATGTTTGGGATGTGTTCTCAAAAACGCACGTGATCCACTGTTGTTGTAGGATTTCCAAGTTGATACTAGGATCAGAAGGGAAAAGACCGATTTCGTAAGCCAACATGAAATGCTGAATTAGGATTTGACGGACTAGTTCAAGATGAGATTCTTTTGGGGAGGATTCATTACGACATTGCAGTGCGAGTTGGGTGGCGCGTTGGAGCTTGTTGGTGACCTGTGTCATTGCTGATATAGTCAGCCAGACATTACGCTGAATGCCGTCTTGAGCGTTCTGTAAGTAACGAACGATTTGCGAATAAATGCATTTCCATCGTAAGGCGGTGGACACACTTGTGCCACCAAATTTTAGGACCACCCAACGCGTTGTAGGAACGCTCAGTGTAGGATGGTTACACTGTGCACGATCCGTTAATCCGTCCAAACGCATAAGTACGGAAGGTAACGATTGTTATATTTTATGTTTGTTGTGTTATGTTCGTATACCTACCACTTACTATTTCAGTTATCCCCTTGTAATTCACGTTACCATTCACATGACTTAATCGAGATGCTGGTATAATTTCTCCTCCATAATTTGAGCTCCAAAGAGGTCCAACAGCAAAAAATCACGAATGGCAGGTAATCGACATATCTTCCCGCCTTCATACGATAACACTTGCTCCATCCAACTCTCTAGCTTGAACCGTCGCTCCTCAATTGCGCCAGTATGTGTCACACGAAACCACGTTTTGGGAGGGAGCTCGGAACGTACATTCCCAGTCAAACAACTGTTTACAAGTTGTCCCTTATACGCTGAATGAGCTCTCTGTACCTGAGACTCAATCCTCTCGGCAAATGCAATAAAATCTGAAAAACGGCGCTCTAATCGAAACAGTTTTTGCGCATCGTGACACATTCGAACAAGAACGGTATACGCGGTATACCCGTCGCTTGTTTCATGGAATGAGGGTATACGCACCGTAAAGAAACGCAAATCGCCAGAGTCGGTACGGTGAGGATTTTGAGGGTTCCAAGGGACAAAACGTGTGCATATATCCGGTGCTGTTGCTCGGCACACGAAAACCAGCTCGTCATCCTCAATTTCCGTATCTATTTGAGTCAACAGTTGCGTGTTTTTACACGTGATTGGTTGCATGGCAACTTCAAGATCCTCATCACACTCTGGTCCCTGGTTTTCCCTCATCCCCTCGCCCAAGGATTTCATTTCATCCAATCGGTTCGCGCGTAACGCTTTCTTCCGACGATTTCTCGCACGTTTACTCAATAGAATAGAGCGTTTATCAGTCGCCATGATTCCCGAGTGATCGAAAACGTCAAATATCAAGTTACCCAGGAAGAGACGCGCTAGGCAAAACTGTCTTTACACCTTTTGAAAAAATGGAAAATACACAATCATTTCTTTTTCTGTTTTATCTCTTGCTCCAAAACATTATGAAGTCGTATAATACTGGGTTGATTCGGATTGTATTTTTCAGAGCCCATTGACCAATCATACGACAGCGCGTATGCATAAATATCGCCGACGGCATTAAATTTCGCGCACGTTATAGACTGTTGACTACGAAGTAAACCGTCATATAATTGCAATGTACCCAATCTCACATACCTTTTCGTAAACGCTTTCAACTTTTGCCGCGCATCTTTGTCCCAAAACGTAAATGTACCATCACCACCTGCAGTCGCAAATGTACCAAAAGGATGGAACACTATACTATTCACCGGATAAATGTCACTTCCGTCACGATGACACTTGAACGCGAAATCCTTCTCGCGATCTCGATCCTCCACATGCTGAATCGCCACACGTCCTTCAATGGACCCAATCGCGAATCCTTGTGCATCTGAGAAACACGCAATACTTCGAGTTTGAAACTTCAAATTTGATGTGATCGATTTATAAATTTGTGTAGGTTTTCGTATGTCGACCACATGAATTTGGCGATCTGCCGTTGCGATTACAAGCAACGGGTGCTTAACATCCATAGCGTAACATCGCTCTGATACGTTGAGACTCCCCATCGGGTTGGGACTGCGTGTATCCCAATATTTGACCGTCTTGTCCCAGCTCGCTGTAACGACACAACCGGCTTCTTGTACTGCCGATATTGCTCGAATCGGTGCGTCATGCTATGAACTATTAGAGCGGGATTGTAATATGAAGAGAACTGTACTACCGATGCGATTTGTTGCCCTTGAGCGGGTCCATTTAAGTTCCACAGTTTTGCAGTTTTGTCACATGACCCAGAAAATACGGTCGTACCGTCCTATTTTTCGAATTAGTAGATATTTGGGTGATGAAGAGTCACGTACACCACTAAAACTTGTGCATAATACAGGACCCTCATGAGTGATTTGTGCTTTTGGGACCGCATTGAATTGTGTCCCTGCGTGCTGAACGTCCCAGCATCGTACATGATTGTCCCACGAGCCTGCAACTAGTGTGTTGGATGTGGAACTCCATGATAGACTCTGTACACCATCGTTTATTGTCTGAGGAATCGTATAATCGCTGTTTGGATTCGGATAAGCAGTGGCGCTGCTGGTAGCAGCTCCGAACGCTGACATTGCACTAGCGTGTTACACTTTATTTTAGTTAAGACCTAGCACTATGTCCTTCACACCAAATAAACACTTGATATTTGGCGTGTCACACTGTATTCTAGTGTATAATTATGTCCATTACACCACATAAGCGATCTTGAAGCGTTGCGCTCAAAAGACGTCAGAATGCCATTTCGAATCCTTTTGAGCGTTCCTGAGCTCTGTAGAGATGAAGGATACAAAACTAGCCATCGTATGTATCTTCCAGGCGCTACTGAGCTTTTTGACACCTCACTTCTCTTCTTCTCGCATCGTTGACGTCGCACAGCATCCACAATGGAATAAACTCGCTCGAGCCAGGCCTTTTGAGAAAATCTACTTCAAACTCATTCTTCCACTTGCGTTACCTGATTCTCGTTTGGAAGAGCTCATTGATTCGATTTCCAATGTACGCTCTTCCACGTACGGTCACTACAAAACACAGAATGAGTCTATTATCCATTTCGCTCCCACAAGCGAGTCCTTGCGTGTGATCCATAAGCTGAAGGCTCAGTATGGGAACATCAGCCAGATGAATGCCTATGGAGATCATTGGAGTGTATCGTTGTCGGCTAGCGTAGTAGAGGAGCTATTCCAAACGATACTGTATCACTACCAGCACAAACAGCACGATCTCATCGATTTGGTAAGGCCTGAGGCACAATTCATCATACCTTCAATCTTGTTGGATCATGTTGTGTACTTTGATGGCTTGGAAGGCTTCCCTACCGAAGTTCAAGCGCTCTACATGCAGAGAAGGTATCAATCACGCTTGAGGAACGACTCTGTGCAATCCACAAGCTCCAAAATGCGTCTTCCATTCGGTAGAGTTCGCCCTCCATACGTCTCTCCTTCCATGATCCGAGCACAATATCAAATAAACTCCAATTCGAATCCGACACATCCACAGAATAAGCTCGTAATTGGGTCCTTCTTGCATGAGTACTACAAAGAAGAAGACCTCAAGCTCTTTCTATCTCAATTTGATCGGAATCAAGCCAAAATCCATTATCCAAGTACAGTTGGCGATTGTCTTGCTTCTCCACACAACAACCATCACTTCCTCGCCACCGGGGAGGCCTCTTTGGATGTCGAGGTAGCCGTAGCGCTGACACAAAGCGAATTCATACAAGTTCGATGCAATCAGCATTTGAGAGACCCAACGCATCCATTCGATGACGGTAATCAAGAGCCCTTCCTATTGTTCATGCAGGAGATCAATGAGCTCAAGGATGAGGACCGGCCTGCGGTCATTTCGCTGAGCTATGCGGATGATGAATGTGCATTACCTCGCTCGTACGCCCACGCGGTTAATCGTGAGTTCATGAAGGCCGCAATGAAAGGCATCACGATATTGACCTCCGCTGGAGATGCTGGAGTCCAGGGAAGTGAGTTGACACAGAGGTACTGCCATATGCCAATCTGCTCCCAGTTCCTCGGAGTTTTTCCGACCTCCTCTCCATACGTCACATCTGTGGGGGCCACAACTTTTGGAGCTTTGAATGAATCCAGTCGAAGATGGGATGAGCGGGTCACATCGACCAAAAATGTCGATCTCATCACTTCAGGTGGCGGCTTTAGTGATCGATTCCAACGTCCAATGTATCAAGAAGAAGCGGTGCGATTGTATTTGGATCGTATAAGAGATGAACATCCATCGATCTTCCAGCGATTCAATCAGACAGGAAGAGCGTATCCGGACATCAGTGCAATCGGACACGCATTTCCCGTCTACGTGAATGGGGTCGTCGGCATGACGGATGGGACTTCGGTATCGGCGCCAATTGTTGCGTCGATGGTGATACGTATGAATGAATGGCTTCTTGAGCGTGGTGATCCGATGCTGGGATTTCTGAATCCTTTGCTGTATCAAATGCAAAAAGTGTGCCCATACGTTTTCATCGACATTTTGCATGGTGATAATGCATGCGGCAGTACTGGAATGCAATGCTGCACGCAAGGTCATTATGCCATGGAGGGCTGGGATGCTACTTCGGGCGTTGGGACCATGCAGGTGCTTCGCTGGATGGAATCCTTCGATGAGTGTCGAGATAAAATCCGCAAGGCTCATCCACGGAATCTCGGCTCTAGCATGAAGCTCCAGGTGAAGAGACAGAGGTTCCTTGTCTTTTCAGAATGGTCGGAAGGGGAGAAACAGCTTTGTAATGCGCTGTTTTTGATTGGAATTCTGGCTGGTCTCGTTCTACTGAGCGTGTTATTCAGTATGCATGAGAATCTGCTCCAACCGATTGCAAGAAGATCCAAAGCTACTTTTGAATATCCCGCAACGGAATGGCTATTAGCTGACGAGACGAAAAGAAGAACCGTATGGCCACCCTGGGCTCATCCAATACAGTAGATTCTTTTTCGTTGTCGTTGAATCCCCTTGAGGTCTGCTTCAGCGGTCGAGTTTTAACTTGATTGAAAGCACTTTCACATCGACACAAAGCAATGCGATCCGTTTGTAGTTGCCTGGATCCGATCTTGAGCCTTTCTTGTAGTCTTAGTGTACCCAACTTCATCAACTTGCTTCTTGTCGAGAGAGATAGACACCATTATCCATACGAACACCATCTCTCCATGATAGAGTGTAGCCATCACCAGTAAGCATGATCTGAATCCGAATGTATCAATATTGAGATGAGAATTAGACCCGAAAGGGCACATGACGAGTCGGCATACAGTTGAGATATGTCTTTGTTCCAAGTCCAGGAATGGTGGAGTGTCGGATCCGATTTAAAAGAGGAATACTCTTTTGACGCACTCGCTGTCGGGAATGTCGATAATGATCCATCATGCCAAGGTCAGATGAATTGTGAACCAATCAGCTTCTCATCCAATTTGCCCTGTAGATAAAATTGTAGTAGGAAGTCTCCATGGAACGTTGCGCATGTACTTACCAGCTCAAAAGGAGTACCGAATCGAGCACTTGCTGCTAGAAACCAATTTGAAATCTCCAATTCTCCAAGTCACAATTGGATACTTTTCTCCGTACGTGCGAAGTCGACTCCCCCAGGATACTAAACATTACATTTCACTGTAGCCATCGACGTGTGTTATCGCTTGCTGTCCTCCATCCACGTAGATTGAGCGTATATCTCGTGGAAGCAGTGGGCGGATTCGGCATGACGGCAAGCTATGTCCAATTATCCCTCGAGTATGAGCACGCTCTCGGTGTGGAAGGGAAGCACTTCACCGCTTACAACATGATCCATGGCGAATTCACGACGGATTCCAGCAGTTCTCAAGGTGGTCGGAATCATTTGTGCGTTCAGTCGATGGAAGGCCGCTTGCAGTTCTTCGAGCAAGACCGATTCAGCTTTCTCCATGTTGGGCAGGACAACTTCCTGCCAAGAGCACTTTGTTTCGTCTCGCGAATTCGCGCTATTGTTGCCTCGACGTTGGACTATTTTGTGGAATGTTATCGGTATCAAGTGTTGGCATCAACTTCTCTCCGAGAATCCAGGCAGAAAGATGGAATTGCTGACACCAACCCACATCATAAACCAATTATAACACACGCTGACTGGCGAATCAATGTCGGTGAATCGGTCCTCGAAATACGAACTGGTAATTGCTTTCCCGACGCTCTATCCGCCTCATCGGACATTGTTGTGCTTGGGGAGTTTACACTTTTCTGTATAAAGCCAAAAGGTTTGTTGTATTTCCAAAAGCGAATGGACTTTGCGCCTGCCACAATGTGCCTATATCCTCGAAATCCACAAGATACACCATCCAAGGCACCTCAAGTCCTTTGCGAAGAGAACTATATCCTCGCAAGCCATTCAAAGTTATGGATGATCTTCAAAGGCTCGAAAATGGTCTGGTCGGCGTGTGCTTTTTCGATTCCAATGGCCTTGAGTGTCGCTTCATTTGGAGGTATAAACGGGATGATTGTTTGTTTGGATGCTGAAGGGAAGCTTTCCGTCAATTATCTTGGCACAGAGCCTCCTTCCACGGCCGTTGCGAGCGCCGAACACTCAACGAGGGAATTGAACTATGATGAAATGGAAGAAGAGCATCGCCGATTACTGAGCGTCATCCGTCGCACACAAATAGAGAAAAAATCGGAGCCAAAAGATCGAATACTGCTTCGAGTGCAAGTTCCATCCACGTTGGATTCGCTCCGACATCCCGAAAATGACTTTAATCCGATCCATTCCGAATTCAGCGCAACACAACCAAACACACAGACCTCTGTGCAGTTGACTGTCCGCATTTTGCTCACTTTCACGGGCGTCACAAGCATCTCGCAAGTCCAAATATCAGTTTCTCCTCCGGCAAATGTGGTCGCTAGCGAGACAATCATAACCATCGCCTCAATTCCTGCAAAATCGTCCACACCACTCATTCTCCCAGTTGTGTTATCCCCACATCCCACAGAGATCCCTTCTTCTTCGACACTTTTGGTAACAGCTGTGTACACCCTTTCTTCCGGGCAGCCCCGTGTCTCCAACTGCGAGGTAGAGCTTCCATTGTGTCTTCTCTGCCACCTCATTCCGCCCGTGACCGCCAGCACCTTCAAATTCACTCTGGAAACCAATCAAGCCCCATGCGATCTCTCCCAGCTCTTCCAGGACATCTGCACCCAACCGCTTCTCCATCGTGAGTGGACTCTGCCCATAACCAATGCGAAGAAGAGTGTGCTGAGTTTCCAGTGCTTTAACGGATTCCAAACGACCATTTTAGTTTCCAAGAATGCGGGACGGTATCGTATCCAATCGGATCATCTTGAAGCGCTCTGGATCCCCGCCAAGTTTCTCGTCACACGGCTCCAAGCGCTCCCTTCGATGGAGATTGTGTACAGAGAACCACTTCCGCTGGCTGATTTCTTTCGGGTCGTAGAGAGCCATTTGCTGCTACGGAACGAGAAAAGTGAGCTTGCAGCAATGATTAACGACCGCGCGCAACAATTTCGAGTGATACAAAAACGACTACTGATTCGATACAAAGACAAGAGTCCGAGTGACCTACACTCTTTGGATGTGTTACTTTATGGTACATATCAAGAGCTTAACGGTTTATCGGTTAAGATGGAAGCGATTCAAGGTGAATTGCTGCGCGCAGCTTCGCAGTTGGGATGCTGCGTGTCGTTGATGCTCATGCTGCTGCAGCTTCAGCACCACATTGAAGAGGAAGCGATGAAACGGATTCGTTCGTGTATGACGCCTTTTATACAGGAGGAATTGGCTTTAGAAGGGAGCGGTGCGCAAGGATGGGAAGAGAGAATGATTGCGGGGTTGAAGGAAATGCTGCAAAAGGAAACTTTCAAAGATTCAACGTATACTGAATTGAGTATACCAACGGATATACGTCTACTCCGCAAGCAGATTACCGTAATTTGCGGTGGACCTCCATCAAAATAGTATATATCATACAAAGTAATGTGGTTTGATGTGGTAGAAAAGAATCTTGATACTTTAAATCTGAATTGGAAGAGGTTTTCAAATATTTTCATTTATCGCATTTTAAAGGTCTAAAGCGATGGATAGCGAAATCAAAGAACAACTGCGCGAATGGCTCGTACGGAATTTGGAGCCAGTGTACGCCATATAGATACCGCTTTTCCTATTTCTCTCATTCCGTACTAACGAATGGATGGAAACCTCTGCAAAACTCATATTTTAGGTGCGATGCCGATCCCGAAGTACTCAGTAAATATGTGCTTGCGCTTGTGCAGAACGATCCGTTGAAAGACGGGCTCCGTCAAGTTTGTATCAATAAGTTGGAAGAGTTCTTAGGCGAAGGTGCGTCTTATCTATTTATTCCCTCTGAGTTATTATATGTAATGCTTCTGGTTTAGAAACGGAAGAATTTGTGTCCCGACTTTTTCAAGCTATTAAAACCGGTGAATATACTTTGGAGAGTATGAAAGGTACTTCATGCGAGGATGGAAAGGAAAAGCCGGCTGAAAATAACAGCAAAGTAGGAACTGCTCAACTTTTTGGCCTGTGTGTATTTATATATTCCGCAAATTCATACTTTAGAAAGACAAAGATCGACGACGAAATCGTGGCGCAGAAGACGATGGACGCTATCAAAAACATCGAAAGTATCTCGCTGAGCACGAGTACCGTTCCCGGCCATCTGACTACCATCCCAGGTCGGCATTTGGGCCTTCCACTCATCCGAATGGAGCACGAGATGATAGAAATACGCACTCCATGGGCAGCTTCTCGAATCGGGGGAGAAATCTCTCATCTGAATGGATGCCGAATCCTTTGATGGAGATGGGACCTTGGGGTCCACCGATGGTCTATCAACAGGCTCCACGTGGAAGTAGCTATCCTCGTCATCATGGCTTTGAGTACAATCCTGAGCTTTCAGGTATAATACCTCGTTCCGGATCCATGGGCATGCCAATGCATCCTCGATATTCACGTATGCCTCAGCCGTACTATAATGGACGAGCAAGAAATATCAGAGGAAATGCTCCAGGACGACATAGGACCTTAGAAGATGCAGCGAATGGGCACGGAAAGGAAGGGGAAAGTAATACGGGCTCAAGTACACATGGGTCGAGTGGGGCTACAACAACACTTCGAGTCAGTAATATCGACTCCAAGTATGTGAATATGACCAAATTGAGCTTACATTTCTCCAAATTTGGCAATGTTGTGAATGTGCAAATGCGTCCGAAATTCAAATGTGCCTATGTGCAATACGCAACAGAAGAAGAAGCTCGACGAGCGATTCATTCTCCAATTCCTGTTTGTAATAACAGATTCATCGAGGTCAAATGGGCCAAATACGATGCCAAAGCACCCGATGGAGCTCCAGAGGATGAGAACCAAGCAGACCAGATCGATGCTGAGCATTCAGATAAAACGGATGGGAATACCAAGGATGACGAGAAAGCTTTATTCACCGAAGAATTACGAGCTGCTGCATTAGAAAAGGGCCGAAAAGTTCTAGAAGAAAAACGGGAATTGTTGGAGAAGCAAAAGCTGTTGATGAAGCAGAAAAAAGACCTGATCAAGCGTCAATTAGCCCAACAAAAAGAGATCTTGGAGACCATGACCCGAAACGGAACGTCAAACCTAATACAAGACAAAAATGAGTTGCTCAACAAGATCCTGGCGCTCTCCGAAGAACTCAAAGCTTTACAATCTGGCCAGCCCTCTTCAGTTGCACCTACCAATTCTGGCCGATTAGAGGGGCTTAAAGCTGAGTTGCGTTCATTAGAGGCTCAAGCATCTGCTGGCTCACTTTCCAAAGCAGAAGGCAGCCATCAATCGGTACATTCGAACGACCGAAATGCCACGTCGAATCGCTATCGTGGAGGTCGAAATCCGGGTCGAGGTCGTTCGAAATTCCACATACAGTCTTCCCATACTTTGGATAATCGTACAACCATTCTGAAAGTGGAGAAATTGCCGGAAGAAGCTCGAGATGGCAGCGTCTTGGAGCAGCATTTCGGGAATTTTGGTGCGATTGAGAAGGTTGTGGTGGATCCGAGTCAGCCTGAATGCGCGTATATAAAGTTTCAGGACCGTCATTCCGCGCAAATTGCGCTTTTACGTGGCAAATCGTACGGAAGTTCAACATTGGAAATGAATTGGACCGAAAGGAATGATGCTCCTATTGAATTGCACGCAAAAGGGAATGCTGTGGACGATGAGGGTACGTAATGAGCGCTTTTTGAGGTAGGGAGACTGACATAGGGCGAAATCTTATGCAGCATGAGATTATTTAAGGCTGCCGACATGGCTGGTGTACGTTGAAGCAATACACGCCATTGAATACAAAAAAGCGTTTTTCACGCGCGGAAACATCATTTCGTACTTAAAAAGGGTACCACTGTTGTTGACCGTCATTCGTAATTTGCCGAATGATTACTGCGCTGTATTTCGTACTTTACAGAGTTATTACTGCTGTGTAGTGCCCTGTGTTATTCTTACTTTACAGCGTGTTACACTTAATTACTAGTCAATAGCCTCTTGCCTGTACTGTATGCATCCAACCTGCTGTTATTAATAGAAGCCAAAGCGCTTATAACACCCGCAAAGGTTTATCTCCCTCTCGTCTATTTATATTCAGAGATCCCACAATAACAGCCGGCGTAGTAATGAAAAGGCAAGAGTCGTGTGAGATTTCAACTCCAAACACGCGTTATGTACGTAAAAGTGCCCAAAAGCAATATTCGATTACACCTTTACATCAAAGCGTAAAACTTAATATAAATTACATTTCTCCGTTGGACCTCAATTGTACCCATTCGCAATTGAATTTGCTGTCTATTTGTCCATTTCCGCTTCTCTATCGCAATGCACTCGCTCCATGACACAAGAAACCATAAAACCTCCGAATCCACACAATTAGAGCGCGCGCAAACAGTTGAAGTTGTACCACGTCAGAATGATTGTCATTTGTCACTCCCTCCTAACCTCGACACAATCCAAACCGACTTCAACACTGCAACTTGCGCGCGGGAGCTTCCCCGCGCCTTCACCTCTGTCGATATATCGCTTTCCAACGCTTTGTATCCTCGTAACTCGACCGCTTTGTATCCTCTTAATTCGATCGCTTCCGACGCGCAAAGAGAGCAGAGTGAATGTTGGTCGGATCAAAAGTCAACAAACATTCAATGGCAAATACTCACTCGTTTCCGTTTGCCGCGCGACTTTCGATTCCGACAACTGACACGAACCAGTACGCGATACATCGATCCATCCAATGCACAGCCTCTTTCCGCACGCTTACGTGCCCGTCAGCAAGCAACACTGCAGGAAGACATGCGGATACAAAATGCTGTTAATCATGGCGAGTATGTGGAGATTGGGACACCTGTACACGCTCAAAAAGCAAGGGCTGAAGCTATGGAAACTGCCTCTACCGATTGGAGCGATTCTCAAGGCAGATTGGATGGTGTGCAAGGTCCTGCAAGTGCTTCATCGCCTTCGGATTACAGTGTGCAATGGGATGGAGAGGGAAAACATCCTTCGGCTGGTCGAGATCGGTATTGCAAAGTGGTTTATTTGGACAAGCCAACGCCATTGGGTCACTTGAAACGCATTGGGGACGAGCAGGAAGATATCGATCCAGATACAATGGATTTTGTATCGAATGAGATACGTACGGCTCAGTATACCTGGTGGTCGTTCCTTCCGGTGTTTTTATTCCTCACATTTCAAAAGACAGCCAATATATACTTCCTTATGATTGGGATCTTTCAGATGATCCCTGGTATTTCGCCTACAAGCGGTGTTCCACTGCAATTCCTTCCGCTTGGAATTGTTACGTTTATCGATGCGATTTTCGCCGCGTATGAAGATTATCATCGGCATCAAGCAGATCATCGAATGAACTCTTTCAAGACACGAGTTTATAATCGTCAAATGCGCCAGTTTGAAGCGGTGGAGTGGCGTGAAGTCAAAGTCGGTGATTACGTCAAGGTGAAGAATCTCGAAGTTCTTCCAGCTGATCTATTGATTGTATCGACAGATTCTGGGAATTCCAATGGATCCAATATCACATCCGATTCGATTTGTTATATTGAGACCAAAAACCTCGACGGAGAAACCAATCTTAAACTGCGAGAAGCAGCTGCTCCGATTCGATTTATGTTTGACAACCAACACGACACCTTTGAGCCGATTGAAGGGTTTCTAGAGAGCGAGCTTCCCAATGGCGATATACATCACTACTCTGGAACGCTACAGACCACTTCACCACACACTGGCGTATCGAGTGTGACACCAATTCATTTGAAAAATGTCTTGTATCGTGGATGTCGACTTCGCAATACGAATTGTATTTATGGCTTGGTCATCCATACGGGAACGGATTGCACGATTTTGATGAATTCAGGTGACGAATTTCCAGTCAAAGTCTCTTCCATCGATGAGAAAACCAATCGGCAGGTGGTCATTGTCGTGGCCCTTGTGGTGCTCATGTCGTTTCTTGGGGCCTTGGGAGCAAATTTATATGCCGATTACTCGAAAAGCGTGGCATTCATTGTAGCCAATGTGTCTAATAACGACGTTGTCAGCACATTTTTCTACTTTTTCACATCGTTATCGTCCATGGTTCCCATCACACTCTACGTATCCATCACGGGCGTTCGAGCCATGCAAGCCTACTTTATGGAGCAAGACCTGGAAATGTATGATGAACCCACCGATACGCGGATGAGTGTCCGGAAAATGACGCTGAATGAGCAATTGGGGCAAATCTCGCATCTATTTAGCGATAAAACGGGAACACTTACGTGTAATATCATGGAATTCCGAAAATGCAGTATCAATGGAAAAGTGTACGGCACTGGAACGACCTCAATCGGGCAAGCTGCCATGATTCGAGATGACCGAGAAATCTGTGTGGAAGAGCCGTTGGACGAAGATGTGAGGCCAGCGGCGGAACAAGCGAGAGAACGATACTTTGGAAGCTTTGGGAGGAAAGTGTTCTCCTCGCAAGTGAGTAATGTGAATTTCTTGGACGAGAAATTGTGGACCGATGCTTTGGACAGTCAAGAACGAATGCAAGGAGAACTTATCCGAGGCTTTTTACTCCATTTAGCGCTTTGTCATACCGTTCTGATTGAACAACTCGATGCCGAAGCTGAAGAAAATGCAAGTGATCAAGTACGATACTCGGCGTCTTCACCGGATGAACAAGCTTTGGTATCCATGGCGAAATTCTGCGGGTATGAATTTCTTCATCGTGACCCTGGAACAGTGACAATCCGCATTCCGGATGGCAGCTTGGAGACATACAAAGTTCTCGAAGTATTTGAATTTGACTCCACACGCAAGCGAATGTCAGTCGTTGTGCAAAAGATCACCGAAGACACTGAAGAACAGATCCTATTACTCACCAAAGGAGCTGATAGTGCATTATTTCCCCGTCTGGCAAAAAGCGCACACAATGAGCAGATTCAGAAAAGCACACAAGATCATATTGAGGCATTTGCGCGAGCTGGATTACGTACGCTTGTGATCTGCGGAAAACGACTCGGTATCGA
Source organism: Albugo laibachii (assembly GCA_902706625.1). NCBI lineage: Eukaryota > Oomycota > Peronosporomycetes > Albuginales > Albuginaceae > Albugo > Albugo laibachii. The sequence continues at coordinate 5,220 of CACSLJ010000212.1, read as the reverse complement.
TGAATGGGAAGCATTCCAAAAACGCTATCAAGTCGCTTTGACGGACCTCACGCAGCTAGAGCTCAAAGGCAAAAACAATCCCTTGAATGAGATCGACAAGCTTCAGGATGAGATGGAACAAGATTTGTTCCTCATCGGAGCAACAGCCATTGAGGATCGACTACAAGATCAAGTTCCAGAAACGATGGAGAAGCTTGGTCTTGCTGGTATCAAACTATGGGTTCTCACAGGCGATATGGAAGAAACAGCTATCAATATCGGGTATGCGTGTCGGCTATTGCGCAATGAAATGCATCGACACATTGTCAATGGCGTCCACTTCAAATCGCGTGGTGCTGTTTTACGTGAATTGGATCGAACTTTCCATCTGATCTATTCAACGGTCAATACAAATGCTCAAGACGATCAATCGACTGGAGAACACGCGCTCATCATCGATGGAGCTTCGCTGAGTCTGGTCCTGGCCAGTTCTATCTGGAATCTGCATCTTCTTCGCGTGGCGCTCTTATGCAAAGTCGTCATTGCCTGCCGCGTTTCTCCTCATCAAAAAGCACAATTGGTCGAATTGGTCAAAGTGAATGTGAAGGATTCACACACGCTATCGATCGGTGATGGTGCCAACGACGTTCCGATGATTCAGACTGCTCACATTGGCGTTGGAATCAGTGGACAGGAAGGCATGCAAGCTGTCAACAGTTCTGATTTTGCAATACCACAATTTCGATTTCTGCTCCCTTTACTGCTGGTGCACGGTCGATGGAATTATCAGCGGATATCGATCCTGACAGTGTACACATTCTATCGAAACACATTGTACTGCTTGGCGCTCTTCTGGTACGCGTTATGGATCACTGGATTCTCCGGTCAGAATTTCTACTCGATCTTGATCCAACAGGGATACAACGTCTTCTTCACCGCATTGCCCATCCTAGCATTTGCAATTTTCGATCACGATGTGCCTCGAGAGATCGCCACCGAATTTCCAGCGCTTTATGATCCAGCCATTCGACAGCGTGAAATGTTTACCAACAAATTATTCTGGAAATGGATGCTGTACGCATTTATAGACTCGATCCTCGTGGTGCTTGTGACCTTTATAGCCGCTTACGGAATGGATGCTTCGGGGAATACAGTCATATTGATACATTTGCAATCGATCGGATGGACGATTTTGTGTGTGGCTGTGAATGCGCGTTTCTGTCTACTTGTGCACACTTGGGACATCTTTGAGGTCTTGGCAATGATCATTACAATCATTTCCGTGTATCTCGTCCAGTATATCGTGGATGCAATCTCTTGGACCGATCCAGACTACGACACGGAATCGTTTCCCTGGATGTTTGGTGATACCCAATTCTGGCTAGGACAATTGCTCGTTATTGTCGTTATATGTGCCAAAGACTTTTTCTACACCGGACTCTGCCAGCGATTCTACCCCGCGTTTGTCGACCTTGTCAAGGAGGCAACGACCGCTCACAAAGTGTACAAAGGGCCTTTGGATCGACAGGATTATGAGCAGCAGCGTAGGACCGAGCTGGAGGGAACACTGTCCAAACTTCGACAGTTCAAATCGAATGAGGTGCACGCGACTTCAGCTTGGCGAACAGGTATGCAACATCGTCTCGATCGGCATCTGAATGAAGAGCTCATTTCAATGATGGATTATCAAGAGCGACGTGACCAGAGTCGCTTACCCGAGCGCTTCCATGCACCTGGAAGAGAAGGATTACATCGAGGCTTTGCATTTGAGCAGCCTGTGTGTCTCATTCATTGGATTCTGACAACGGCTTTTGATTCTCACCGACGAAGGGATACTTTTGACAGAGAGGAGCAAGACTCGGGTCGAGAACGCTCGTCATTCTTCAGTCGACTCACGCATCGACATACGGAATCGATGCATTCTCAAAGAGGAATTGCGAGGAAATATCGTCAGGGAATCAGTGAGGAGGTGAGGGATGAAATTCTAGCGTCTGAGGATCCCGTCATTTTCGAGAATGAGCGATTCCAGCTGTTTAGTGGGTTTGGAAGCACGTATCCTGGTCACTTATTGGTGACCGATCGATGTCGATGGAGTGATCGATCCGGCCGGATAAGTGCCATGGCAATTCCGCTAGCTGGACTCCGATTGAACCTTTCTGCGGGAGGCGATTCGAATGGATGGGTATATGCGGCCGACTTCACATTCTTTCCATCGAATATTGAAACCGAGGCCGAAGGTATGGAGAACCCGACCTCAGAAGCTCAGTATCCAAGACAATCGGAAGGCAGAGGATCCGAGAAGAAGATCTGCAAGCTCGGACTGTCACGAATTGGATTGGTGCGGCGTCGGGAATGGATACGAGGAGAACAAGCGCATACGGAGGCAGTCGAAGAAATGAGTCCAGCGTCAAAAAGTCCTCAATTTCAGTCCAATTCGCTGAGTTAGAGTAGCATAATGAGGAATTTGAGATGTTTTGGTACAAAGTGATTTTTCTACATGTGAAATTGAAATAACAGTCAAAAATGGTTCCTAGCGCTGGTCCTCCATTGTCGCTCCTGAGGAGTCTATGCGATCGTGGCCCCTTGCTGCTTGGATTCCTCCTCTTTTTGATTGACAATGAGGTCGGTGCTTTCTTCCTCGATCCCCTCACGGAGGGCAGCCGTTTGTATCTGTGAGTCCGCATCCTTTGCCTCGGTCACTTCCTCTTCCACCTGCTCCTTTCCACTCTGAGTTGCCTCCGGGATCGCTGCTGCATCCTCTTGTGAGGCAATTTCGTCCTCGAAATGCTCTTTTACTTCTTTTTCAACAACTACTTGTACTTCGGTCACTTCATTCGTTCCCTCAATTTCATTGGTATCCTGTCCCTCTTTTACCTCACTTGCCTCATTGCTGTCCTCATCCTCAGGAGTCGCGACTTGATCGGATATGAATTTCTGAAACCCGTCCGAGTCGAAAATGGTCGAATCCTTTGCAATTGCATTCAGAATCGCCTCAAAACGCTCCTCACGAGTCTTGATCATCTTGGCATGCTGCACTCTGCTTGCAAACGGCAACGACAGATATGACGAAGGGAGAGAAGGTAGAGCAGAAGCAGTCTTCAATGAGCCGTACAAGGTCTTAAAGTCATTGTATCGACGATTGATTGTGCCTTCCGGAGTCTCAATGACGTAAAACACGACATCTTTGGGCGTTACAGTGTGCCCACTGACTCGATACGGTTTCATTTCCTCTTGTTCTGGCTGGCCACTTGAGGGTACCTCAACCTCTTGGTCCTCATCCCTCATTTCCTCAGTCTCATTCCTCGGTTCCTCTTGCTCACCCACAGATACAATTTGTTTCTCTTCCGTTTGAGTGACGATATCTTCTGTCCCCGTCACAGAATTCTGCTCCAACGGATCCACTCGATCGGTGCTTTCCAAAGGGTCTTCGACGTGTGCTGTGGTCTTTGTACCAGCATCCACAACATTTTCCTCAACAGAGGGTACGGTGATTTCTGCGGTTTCAGGTTCTCTGGCAGTTGACTGATTACAACCCATGTTGCTTGCTGGTGAGTGTCTTTGTAAGTGAAATGTAAATTTCAAAGTGAATTCGGAGAAATAAGTCAATTTCCTGCTCAGGGAGCGAGTAGTATAGAGTACACTCAACAGACGGTGCAAGAGAGTGATGGAGTGGTGAAGCACGGTAAAGGCAAACATCACTTTTGCCTGTTAGAGATGATATTTGGTAGGATACCATATAAATTGGTCAGTTGAATAAGGCTGTGCTTCTTGTCATATTTTATATGGTGTTTAGGACGCACTATACGGATAATGTGCAATATCACGACATATTCTGATGCAGTCGTATCTATACTCTATACTTCACTCCATTTCACTGTGACATTTAATAACAGTTATCAATGAGGGTAAAGATACGCACTATCGAGATATTCAGTCCGTTGCACTTGTCATATTACACTCAGGGAATTGGTTAACCCGTCTATTCGGTACGTGCTGAATGATTTTATTTCACTTGACTTAGTAACAGCCGCGTCGTTAGTTTTGAGCACTCAGATAAAATTTGGAAAGTAATATATATTGAATGTAGAAGGTCCTTAGTTCACTATACTAGCTAGTCTATGCTTTTTTCATACTGGACGCTCACAGCCATTAGTTTATTGTCCAATAGCTGCAACTTGATTAGACTGATGTGTTCCACACTGGTTCAGCATGATCAGCTTCAACAGTTAGAGCCACTCTAGTATCGTGGCAAGTACATTCCGGTTGGCTGCCGTTTTCTTTTCTTTTTACTGCAAAAGCTCTACGACAAACACTCTCGCCGATCCAAGGACAGAAGGTACAACCTTATTGAAGATCCGTCCATTGATTAAATCACTTCAAAAAACAGAATCAAGTGAAATTGTTACTATAAAACTTGAGCGAACATATACATTACGATGAACACACTGCTTTCTTACTCTTGCAGTAGTCACAAAGCAGTTACAAGGGCCACTCAAAAGAACTCTTTGGGCGAAAGCGTACAAGTACAGAAAAGATGGTATGCCTTTGATGTTCATGGACAAATTATTATGTGGAGAAGCTGGGTATCGATCCCAGTACCTCTCGCATGCAAAGCGAGTGTTCTACCGTCCGAGCTACATCCCCCACTTCAGCCAGATACTACATATTTTTTACAAACAATTTACTGAACGACGGTTGCACAAAAACACCGACAGCTTTTTCTACACGCACATCCACTCTCCAGTCTACGACAATGGTTAGCATCGACATCTCAAGCTTACCTGTCGCCACGTCTTCCATTCCTACGTCCACGAGTCCAGCGAATCTTCCTGATGCATAGACGTCGACCGAGGAAACTGGACCGCGCTGTCCACCTATCCCATCCAACTCAACTTTGTCCGATGTGGAAATTGGCCAATCAGAGGCCGCAATGGAGATTGAGACACCTCTCTCTCCCGTTTTAATTTCGTCCAATCAGCCGGCTGCAATGGAGGTGGATGACATCATCGCGTCACCTCCTCCGAACCCGGTCGAACAAGCACCCGTAATCGGTCCTCGGCCTACGCTTGCCGATATCTTGAAGGTCCACGAAGTAATTCGCAAGGACAAAGCCCTAAAGAAGGCGACGTTCAAGATTGAAATGCCGAATCCTCTAGCTGCGGATCTTCGCGCTATTGAGCAGATTTTTGAAGCTGGACGACCGACTTGGGAGGTATTGTCTGCTCGTTTGGAAGCAGCACA